>PVJC01002904.1:0-74852 GCA_004026665.1 Murina feae
CCCAACTGCCCTCCCTGTCAGCTTGTTTGTCCCCAACTGCCCTCCCCTGCCAGCCTGTTTGTCCTCAACTGCCCTCCCCTGCCAGCCTGATCTCCCCGTGCTGGTCTGATCGCTCTATAACTGCTTGCTCCCCCTTGCTGGCCTGATCTCACCCCTATCTGATTGCTCCTCTGCTGGCCTGATCGTCCCTAACTGCCTCTCCTCAGCCCCCACCACTGTGACTTTGTCCAGAAGGAAGTCAAATGTCTGGAAGATGTCCAGTCGACTGGGTCTAATTAGCATATTACCCTTTTAATAGTACAGATTATATAGTAAGGTGACCAGATTTTAACATTGGTAAAGCAGGACACCATTGACCGCTTGGCCGCCGAAAACCGTATATTCCCTTCCCATTCTCCCGCCGTTCTATAGCTTGTCGTGCATTCTTTCCAAAAATCGGGACTTTTTAAAAACGACTCAGGACGTGGGAAGAATTGTTAAAAATTGGGGCTGTCCCGCCAAAAGCGGGATGTCTGGTCACCTTATTACATAGTTACTAGTGGCCCAGTGCACGAAATTCGTGCACATTAAAAGGGGATTAATTAGAGGAAATATTTTAATATTGCTATTTGCCTTTTCTCTATAATAGAAGTGTCAAAGATTAAAGAAAATTAGTAAAACATAGATGAAAATCTTCTTCCTGTCAGAGTCTGGGGTGCACCATGGAACCTAGAGTCAAGTCTTCAACCACCCATGTGCACCTCAAAATCACACGAGACCCAAACCTGGACGGTTCCCCTTCATCGGGCTAGATCCAGACCCGGCCAGTCCCACCCTTTCAAGCCCTGCCAGGTGGGGGGGGGGTGGAGCCTCAGGTCCCCTGGGTGCCAGGGCAGGGGGGCATGGCCTGAGGTCCCCCATCAAGCCCTGCTGGGCAGAGGGAGTGTCCTGTGATCCCCCAGCCTGACACTGGGGCAGGGGGCACAGCCTGAGGTCCCCTGGCCTGGTGCTGGGGTGGGGGCATGGCCTGAGGTCCCCTGGCCCAGCACCAGGGCGAAGGGCACACCTTGAGGGCCCCCATCAAGTCCCGTTGGGTGGGGGAGAACAGCCTCAGGTCCCCTGGCCTGGGGCCAGGGCGGAGGGCATGGTCTGAGGTCCCCAGCCTGGCACCAGGGAAGAGGGTGCAGCCTGAGTTCCTCTGGCCTGGTGCCGGGGGGAGGGGCGGGGAGCAGCCTGAGGTCTCCTGTTAAGCCCTGCGGGTGGAAGGCACGACCTGAGGTCCCCCATCAAGCCCCATGCAGGAGGTGGGTGGGCGCATAGCCTCAGGTCCCTGCTGATTGCTTGTTATGGGAACTTAGCCTCAGTTGTGGATGCAAATTGACCAGAGTGATGGTCAATTTGCATATTCCCTCTTTATTATATAGGATATATATACTTATATATTAATTTATATAATATATATTCATATATACTTATAAGCTTCAATAGTTTAGCCAAAAATGTTTCTAATATTCCCTTTTAATGTATGTGAGTATATACGTATTTATCTGAGTGTATAATTGTGGCAAAAAGAGACTATCATACCAAAGAAATATCTTTCTACATCTTGAGTCCTGAGGATATTTCTGGAAATTAAGATCTATTTCCTAGTCAGCTTGCTAAATGGTAGTGAATTATCCTGGCAGACTATGTCCTATTGCATAAGCCAAGCCCATGGATTAGTCAAGTTCAGATTTTTTTAATCCTTAAATTAAAAATGGGCTTTGAGAATCTACAGTAAGAGGATGGGAACAGCCAATTCCTTCTTATCCTATTATCAGTGCATTCTTGGTGTATGAATATGCCCAGCACAATTCTGGGCATTGAGTAAGTGCTCAAGAAACAACCCCCATCTGAATGAATTAGCCCATTCTAACTGGCAAACTCCACCCAACACTCCAAACATAATTATAGTCACCTGGGTGCAAAGTGCTAGAATCCTAGATGAGGCTATATCCAGAGATTAAGAGAAGACTAGACTCACAAAGCAATACAGAGCTCCTCAAGGCAGCCAATCTAAGGTGATTGTTACTTAATGTCTCTAAATCCGTTTGCTTTCTGACATCACCCTTTTCATGAATATTAAAATAAAATAACTCAAATCTCACTCTATGTGTTGAGAGGAGTCTAGTGTCCTTCCTTCTATTTCCAAGATTTCTTGGAGAGAGGGCTGCGGATTCCTGTTTAGTTCTCTTGTCATCTTTGTAGCTAATTTTTGTCCTCTGATTCTGCATTGTTGTTGTTGTTGTTGTTGCTTACTCACTTATTTCTTGTGGCCACTGTCTGCTACTGAACATTTTAGGCTTCAAAGGATAAAATTAGCATAGATAATTTAATTTTGAAGGTCAAACACCCCTATTTCTGTAAGTTTATCTAACTCTGTCAGCTTTGTCCATCTGCCATCTGGCTGAACCCCTTCCACCCTGGCCTCTGAAGTCCTCTTTCTCATGTTCCCCTCTTCTCCATATTTTGGGCTTCTCACACCCTCTTTTCTAAGCTATCACAATAATATAAAATCCTTGACATTTAATTATTCAGGACAGACCGGCTTGATTTTGGCCACAATTCTTTCCTAGTGTAGCCTAAGGAGTTTCTCTTCCACAATCAAAAGGGGTCTTCAGGGTATTTTTTTCTAAGCTAATAATAACATCTAACATTTATTGGACATTTTTTATTTGTAAAGCATTATTCTAAGTGCTATAAATGGAATGTCTTGATTAATATTCAAGATAATGCTGTGACAGGGGTATCAGTTTAATTCCCATTTACTGATGAGAGAACCAAGGTACATAGAAGTTAAGTGATTCTAATAATAGTTTCATTATGAAGAATTTTTCCATGTTCCTAGAGCAAACACCAAAACTGCAACCCACTTTCTCCTTGCTAGCCAGTCATACTGTGAACTGGACAGTCAGATTTCCTTCAAGTGATTATTTACTTAATCTATATGAGCTTTTTTCCCCCTTCTTTTTTTTGGGGGGGGGGATTACTAGGTATACTTTCCAAAATCTAGTACTGTGAATATTTGTGTCCCAGACTGTGAGCACAATGCACATTGTTTTGGTAAAACTTTCCTTTCTTAGCTGAAACAAGCTTGAGAAGCTTAGAAGACATAGATCAGATAGCGTGGAAAACCCATCTAATTCAGTAGCATGTTTTTGAAAGTGGAAGGGGAATCAGTAATCGGGAAGATGTGAGATGACCCTTAGACTGGTTACTGATGAGAGCCACAAACCTGGAGTATCGAGAGGAGACTCTTTTGCCTGATGTTTCTGTTATTTGGGATATGAAGAGTCATTATCTGCCTTAACTCTAAGTTCTACTTGCATTGGAGAAGCCTCTTTGAGTGCCAACCCTTTGTGTGGGACAGCTATAACTCTGCAGTGTGCCCCAGTCTGCACTTGTACTAGAGCTTGTTCTTTGATGATCAAGGGTAATGGCACCCTTCTGACTGCAATCCACTGAAATGAATCGGAAGTTAGATCTTAGATTCTAGGCCCATCACAAACATGGCCGGTGTACCCAGCCCCACCCCACTGGACCCTAATCTCATCTATAAAGTGAGTGGCCTATCGTAGATTTCCACCAGGATTTCTTCCGGCTCTAATGAGTTTATGAACCATAAGAGCCACATTGTTACTCATAAACAAATACATTTTATATGAACACTATTTTGTACTCTTCAAATAAGTACACTCATTGTATATATATATATATATTTTTCTTTATATAATGTTAAAAAAAGAAGTAGGAAGGGTATAGACTACAATATAACTCTGATATATTTGTTCAGAACCTGAATAAGAAATATATTTTTATTTTTAAGCTCTCATAAATGATGGCTATGAGAATCTTAGTTGTTTCCTACATCGGGGCATACTCTATGCACATCTGAAAATTTGGTTGCTGGCAATTTGTGACTTTGAAACTGTTATTTCTCTAGAAAGGTAGGTTTTCCTTTCCATTTTCACTAATACCTTTTTGTGTAAAATTTTTAATAAAAAGTGAAAGAAAAAGCTTTTCCCCCTCATCATTAATAACTCGGTAGAAATGATATAATTATGAAGTTATGCTAGAAGTAATTAGAATATTACTTCTAAAAATAAGATTACTTATAAAATAAGACCTGTTGTTAACATCTGTTTTGCCTCAGATGGTTTTGAAAACTTTACAGATTGAATGAGTTTTTGAGGAATTAAGTCCATGTATGATAAAATTAACCCCACAAGTTTTTTTTAAAACAGGTTGAAGGTGCCCAGGTTAGAGCTTTTTGAAGTTTATATAACGCTGTCTTCAAGTTTTAAAATAATCAGAAAATGTTCTGCTTGACATATCATTGATATGCACAACACACAACTCAATAGAAGGAAACTTCTGACTTGTATTTAGAACTTCTGACTTCATTTTACTTAGTAAAACAAAAGGGGGAAAAAAGCCAATAACATTCAGAACTAGTGTGTATGAGGAAGGAACACAAACTGAAAGCTATATACACTTGTCAGAAAGTTAAGCTACAAAACAAAATTTAATTAAATATTCCTCCCTTTCCCCAACGAAGCATTTATTCAAGTGGAAGATGTCAGAAAGAGTAATAAAGCATGAGCATTCCATGCCAACCACCAGCCTGTTTACTTAGCTTATCAATAAGACGAATTTTGACTTGTCCAGGAAAGTCATGGAGTATGGCTCCATAATAGCCACAGAGATCTTCTTTTGGATATTTTTGAGCCAGAAATGGAAAGATAAGAGTTTCAGTGGCAAAAAGCTGAAACATGGGCAACTCAGGCATCTTTTAGGTAAGGGGTCAGGGCTTCCATGAAGTTGGGCTGTAGGATGTGTAGTTTCCTCATTTCAAAACAGGGGAATTTAATAGGTAATTTCTAAGGTCATTTTCATATTGAAAATTGTTTTACTCTAAGAGAGAAAACATTTATTTGCTCTAGAAAAGAAGCTTGGATAATATTTATGTGAAGAGGACATTTAGCCTCAAGCCTTGAGACTGTCATCATTTCTCATGTTACTCATTGTGAATATAATAGAACCAGAGGCAAAATCTTTTTTTTTTTTAAATCCTCCCTCAAGGATGGATGGATATGTTTGTGTGTATGTTTTAAAAGAAACATGGACATGAAAGAGAAACATCAATTGGTTGCACTCCAACTGGGGATCGAACCTGCAACCTAAGTATATGCCTTAACTGGGAATCAAATCTTCAACCTTTCAGTATATAGGAGGACAGTCCAATCCACTGAGCCACCTGCTGAGGGCCCAGAAACTTTTGAGTTGAGAAAAACTAAGCTTGTAATTCAAGATAAATCAAGATGAAGTCAAGGAAGAGTAAAGTACTGCTAAGAGACAGACCTCAGGAATTCTGTTTCTAGCCCAAACTCAACAAATGTTCATTCCCTGCTAAGGATTTTATAAAGGTGTTTATGATTTTTAACAGAGAGTGTTTAATTAACTTACTTTGATTTAGTAAACATTATAAGAAACTTGCTATAAATAGATGTATTTCATTAGGTTCATTCATAATTGAAGATCATTTGGAGTGGAGTAATTAAAATGTCTCACAAGATTTTGCTTTCTCATTTTTTTAGAACTGTTACTTTGGCTTATATAAATATTGGCATCATAGATCTGCTACACTTAGATAACTACACTGACGCCATTTTCTATTTTTCTGAGGCTCTTAAACTTGATTCGTCATGCATTCAAAGCTATATGTGTCTAGCAGAAACTTACAATAAGGTATTTAAAGTTTGAGAACCTTGATTTAAAAAAAAGTTTTAAAATTTGTTCAATATAATTTAAAATATGTTAATGTATTTTTTTTTCAGATAAGTATAGTGGCTAATGCTTTTATAAGCAAGAAATATTAAGTAGATATAGTTAACTATAATTGCCCAGTTATAAAGATTGTATTGATGAGGTATGACTTTTTGTCTTTCATTTTCTTTTAAAAAAATACATTTTTTTTCCTAATTACAAAAACAACACATATTTGTTACATATGATACTTTTACTTGTATATAGTCACAGATAAATTTAAAACTACCGATGATGTTATTTTGAATTAAAAATGTAGCATATCCTTTATGTAGAAAATTCAAACAATATAATACACAGGAAGTCTTAGCCAACTCCAACCATATCTGACTTTCCAGAGAGAAACACTGTTAACTGTTGTCTCTGCCTTTCCACTACTTCACCACTAACCAAGACCCTGTCATTCTCATTAGGACTATTGCAGTAGCCTTCTGGTCTTCTTGCTTCTGTCCTTTACTCCTTTATGATGGATTTTCAACACAGCAGCCATAGAGATCCTGTTAAATCGTGCCAGGTTATTTCACTTCTTTGGCCGGAATCCTTCAATAGCTCCCCTTTGCACTCAGAATAAAAGGCAAATCCTGCAAAAGCCCAAGAAAGGCCTGCAAGACTTGCCCATGTGAACTGGCTCAGTACTTTTTTGCCCTCTAGTCACACTGGTTTCCATCAGATTACACACATTATGATATGGGGCTCGATGAGGGGGCGGGGGGCGCACGCCACAGAAACAAAACACTAACCCCACAAAAACAAACATAAAACTCCACTTCAAAATCACTATTAAAATAGCAAGAGTTTTCTTCTTCTTCTTCCTCACACTGCCTCTCCTAGGAGATTTGGCTAGAGGCTCCGGTCTCCACCAGCTCCATCTCAGGACCCAGTGTGACTAGAATCCCATTCAGAGCTCTTACCTTCCTGATGATGAAGGTGGAAGAGCCAGGGCAGGTTAGGGTTAGGATGGGCCCCAGGGAAAGTTTGCTCTTGACCCTGGCTGGGAAAGGAATGGACATGCTTGTGGTGTGTGGTCCTTTTGCCCACCTACGTGTTGTTGGAGCTGAAGGCTTCTGAAATTTGAGTGCACTTAGAAACCAAAGCCCCACACCATGTCAGGGTATAAGGACATGCATTCAAAAACTCATTGTTCTGAGGAGGCAAAAATCTCTGCATAGTAGTGAATAAATCATGTTGTATTCACGCACAGAATGTTATGTAGTCAATAATAAAAACACACACAACTAGAACTATATCATATGGTGTCAGAAAACAACTAGGTTTGGGTAGTAAGCATGTGATGTAATATACAGATGATGTACAATAGAATTATACACATGAAACCTTTATAATGCTATTAACCAATGTTACACCAATAAATTTAATTAAAAAAAAGAATATCAGCTGACTGGTATAAGAAAAGCAAGATTCAAAAAGGAGTATAAAGTATGTACAATATAATTCAATGTAAATAAAACAATCACAAATCAAACTGTGGCATTTAGAAGAATACATATGCCTACTATGTGGGCTCAGCCTCCAGAGTGAATCTAATCTAAGGCTGTCTGGAGAAGTCCAACCCCAGGCCAGCTCATAAAGATCAGAGAGTGACCTCCATGTTTCCCAAACAGGGTTCCAATGTATAAATATTTACGGGTGGAACAGACGTATGAATAGATGATTGAATATTTACACCAACCTGGGCAGGGTCAGCTTGAGAAGCAGCAGGCCTGAAGTCCCACAGAAATTCTCCAGTTAATTTAAATGCTACATCTCAAACTCTCTCCCTTTGGGCTCCTTTTGTTGACCCCACTCTTTCTCTCCTTCAAACAGTTGCACAATTTCTGCTTGCATGTCTGCTACCATGCACACATTGGTGCAGTCTCCTTTTTGTATCACCATATCAGTGCAGTAGAGGAGCTGTTGCTTGTCCAGATTCATTCTTTTTTTAAAAAATATATGTTTTATTGATTTTTTTTACAGAGATGAAGGGAGAGGGACAGAGAGTTAGAAACATCGATGAGAGAGAAACATCCATCAGCTGCCTCCTGCACACCCCTACTGGGGATGTGCCCGCAACCAAGGTACATGCCCTTGACCGGAATCGAACCTGGGACCTTTCAGTCCACAGGCCGACGCTCTATCCACCGAGCCAAACTGGTTAGGGCTCCAGATTCTTTCTGCTGGGGTTTCTGTAGGACTCCTTTTATACTATTCCCGGTGATAATAGGTTTTTGTCCCTAAATTTGTACAAATCCACATTATGCTTCTGAGACCAGTATTAAGGAAATAATGTTTAAAACGTTTATATTGATTTTAAGCAGTCGTCTTTTTTCTTATTATTTTATTTATTAATTTACTTATTAATTTAAGTGCAAGCCTCTTGGTTCCCCTAATTTTTAAGTGGAATTGACTTTTACTTTAAGTTTTTACCTTCCTTTGCATGAATAAAGTTTGGTGGAAAAGGTGTTATGGATAAGGGAGAAAAACTGAAAAGCTAAACAAAAAAGAAAACAACCCCAAATGTATGATATAATCACATTTGTATAAAATTATATATGTGGGTATTTGTAAAAATTCTTAAAGATAACTGGTTTTTAAAAACCAAAAGACTGCATCACAAACTTTTCTTTTTACTTTTTTGTATCCCGTTTCCTATGGTAACTTTAAAAAAAAATATTTTCATTGATTTCAGAAGGAGGGAGAAGGAGAAAGAGAAAGAAATATCAATGATTAGAAAAAATACTGTATCAGCTGCCTACTGCATGTGCCCTACCAAATGCAATATACTTATATATTTCTGTCATGTGCAACCTGGGCATGTGCCCTGACCAGGAATCAAACCGTGACCTCCTGGTTCATGGGTTGATGCTCAACCACTGAGCCACACTGGCTGGGCTGCTATGATAATTCTTAAGAAAAATATGAATTAGAAAATGTTTCTGCAAAACTTTTGTATTGAAGAATGGCAGGGTTTAAACACCAGAAAGAAGTATTATTATGAGCTAAGTTTCTCTTTATTAATCAACAGGTGCATAAATTGCAAAAGGCAGTAAGAGAGATAACTCGTGCTATCCACCTTCAGCCAGATCGAATTGAGCTATATATAATAAGGTATTGGCATAGAAATCAAATTCTTCAAGTCCTCTCTTGATCCTTCCAGGGCCCTTCTTTTGCATTTAATCTTTCAGCGGTGGCCAAGACCCAGCCAACAAGTCAGATATCATTACTTGTTTTGTTAAGCTTGAACTAATTTGTAATATAAGATAACCAGCTCTTTCCCTTTATGCTATCCTTGCATCAAAACACAACTGTTTCATGTTTTAAACTATTTCAGGCCTCTCTACATTACTGGTTATGTAATCACCAAAGGGCTCTTGAAAGTAGGATAACATTTTGAACAATTATTTGATTGTGTCCACAGAGGTACCAAATGTGAACTAGCTAACTCAGTGGGGAAGAAAAGTGACACATTGAATTGTATTTTAAATCCCATAGAATTGTCTATAAAGAGACTCATTGTAAGTTATCACCAAAAAAAAAATATTATTGTTTCTAACTCAGGAAATGGACATATAGATACAGGAAGATGGACTAGAACAATGCTTTCTGATAGGGGCTTGCTTTGTTTTTAAACCCTTGAACCACATTTTAACAAATTATGTAATACTTTTCCACTTTTATGTACCTTGAACTGTGTTTATTTTTTATTAATTTCTTAGCAAAAGAGTTTGACATTTTAAATACAGTAATTGCACAAAGATTTGAGGTTTTTCTTCTTTCTACTTCATATTTCCTAAATGGTTTTCTCATCACATCTCCAAGCTAATTGGTTCACTCAGACAACATAAAATGTTTATAATTTTCACATTGTTTTTATAATACATATATAAGTATACATACATGTATTATAAAATTATAAGTAACTGGTTATAAGAAAGGTTGTTGCGGGAAAGTTCTTTTTAACTGCTTAGAATTAAAAAAGCATTATTTCTTCCAGAGGACAATATCTTCTTAGGATGAAATGTTATGACCTTGCAAAGTTCACTATTTACCAAGTAGCAGAAATGAACAAAGGTAAATATAATTAATGCAAAATTATAATTGCCTGAACTTAAAAGTAAATGCTTCTTTAAAATTTTTATGGTATTTGCAAAAGCTATGCATAGATAGCTTGAAGGGTTCACTTGAAAATCTAAGTTAGATTTTTGAAACTTTAAAAGTTGCATTTCATTTGCACATAATCAATTTGCAAAATGCTTCAAAACAGTGAATTTTGTGAGAGAGGTTATTATAGGAAATACCAGGGTTACACTTTCATTTTTCTTTTGTGTTGGAATGTCTTATTGTTTGTTGATAGCGAATAGATTTTAGTATCAGATTGATTTGTTAACTCATATTAAAAGATAGATCATTGATTAAAATATTACATGTATTCTAAATTCTAGATACTTGGCAGAGATATTGATAAGCTTTCCTCTTATTTTAGGTCTCATTGAGATGAGTCCTATACAGCAAGCACTCATTTATTCATTTTGTGAAAACCATGACAAGGCCATTCAGGTGTTGGATGGAGCCACTTTGAACAGGCCTGAGATCACCATGATTATTCTATTAGCAAAAACCCAAGTGAAGGCCAAGAGAAACAAGGTACAAAGTCTTCCGTAATGCTTACTAATAGAATTTTATTAATAGAATTTTAATATTTTGCTTAGAATGACTGCTTGCATATCTTTTTATAAAACTATATCATTTATTGATTGATTATTTTGCTAATTAACATTTAGGTTCTTTCCTTTTATTATTTTTCCCCCTCTTAAGAGTAGGGCTGCCCTAGCCAGTTTGGCTCAGTGGATAGAGCATAGGCCCGAGGACTGAAGGGTCCCTAGTTTGATTCCAATCAAGGGCATGCATACCTGGTTGCCAGCTCTTACAGGGCCCTGGTTGGGGCAACTGCTGGTGGCAACCAATAGCTGTGTCGCTCATATCTATGTTTCTGACTCTCCTCTGCCCTTCCACTCTAAAAATCAATAGAAAAATGTCCTTGGTTAGGATTAACAACAACAACAATAAAGTAGCGTTGCTAAAAATATTCCTTTTCCTGTCTTCTGTTAACACGTGGAGTAGTTTTCCAGGATTTCCCAGGAGTGGAGTTGTTGGTGAGTAGAGAATGTGAACGCCTAACTTTCAAGCTAATGAGACATTTTTCCATAGGGTTGTATCAATTTATTCTCCCACCTGCAGTATGAACGTGCTGGTAATCTGTATCTTCTACAATAATTGGTGCTGAAATGTTTTATTTTTGTCAGTTTGGAGGAGAAAGACCTCTCCTTGTGGTCATAATTCACATTCCTCAGTTTGAGCACAGATTGAACTTCTTTATATATGTTTATTAGGCATTCATATTTCCTAGTCTTTCAATTTCCTATACACAATTTTTGTCTTTTTCCTATCAATTTTAGGTATTTAAAAACTAAATTCTTTTATTAATTCTTGGTTGGCTATATGTTTGATACATATTTTCTTGCAATTTGTGGCTGACTTTCTTTCTTTCTGTGTTTCTTTCTTTATTTTGTCATGACTTTTGGCAAAAAGAAGTTCTTAATTTTATTTTCTGGCAATTTGTGGCTGACTTTTTTTCTTTCTGCCTTTCTTTCTTTCTTTCTTTCTTTCTTTCTTTCTTTCTTTCTTTCTTTCTTTCTTCTTTCTTTCTTTCTTTCTTTCTTTCTTTCTTTCTTTCTTTCTTTCTTTCTTTTGTCATGCCTTTTGGCAAAAAGTTCTTAATTTTATTTTATTTTTGTTTTGTTTGTGTTTTTTTATACAACAAAAAAACAAAACACAAAATACAACACACACACACACAAAGTTCTTAATTTTAATGTGGTTGAATATATCTATGCTTTATTTTGTTGTCATGACTTTAAAAAAATTGTTTAGGAATTTCTTCCCTACTCCAAGGTCATAAAGACAGTCCTATATTTCCTTCTTAAAGTTTATAAGTTTTATTTTTTTCCATTTAAGACTTTACTCTACCTTAAATATATATTTTGAGTATGAGACAGGATAAAATTTCAATTTTACCATGTAGATATTTGTGTACCATTATCATTTACTGAATTGTTCTACTTAACCCAAAGATCCAAAGTACAACATCTGTCATATTATGTTTTCATATATACATGGATCTGATTTTGATATCTCTATCTCCTATTTTGTTCCTTTGGTCAATTTTTCAATTACTGGCCCAAGAGTATGATGTCTTAATTGCTGTAGTTTTATTATAATTCTTGATATCTGGTAGAACAGGTGCCTACACAGTATTCTCCAGGAAATTTCTAGTTATTCTTGGGCCTTTACTTCTTTATATACATTTTAAATTCAGCTCATCAAGATCCATTAAAAATTCCTTTGGAATTCTGATTGAATTTTATTGAATTTCTAGAATATATTAGGAAGAGTTGACACCTTTATGATATTGATTCTTTTCAAGAATGCTACTCTATTAACTCTAATCTCCCCTCATGCCCTCATTGCTCTGCTAGAAAACTGGGGTCACCTTTGATTACCTCAGTGGACAGAGCATATATTATTCAATAGTAATGTTCTCTTGGTTCTATATTCTAAATATCTCTCCACTCTACTTCCTCTCTTGATTTTTATGGTCATTACTCTAGTCAGAACATATTTATTTTATTTTATTTACTTTTATTTTATTAAATTGATTGGGATGACATTGGTCAACATGAACATATAGGTTTCATGTGTGGGTTTCTATGTTATAAGATTGGAATACTGCACCATGTGCCCACCACCCAAAGCCAAATATTCTGTCACCTTATATTAGGACCCCCTTCACCCTTCACCCTTTCCCTCTGACAACCACGCTGTTTGTGTTCATAAGTTTCAGTTTTCTATCCCACATATGAATGAAATTATATGGTTCTTAACTTTTTCTGAGTGACTTATTTCTCTTAGTATAATTTTCTCAAGGTCCATCCATGTTGTTTCAAATGGTGCTATTTCAACCTTTCTTATGGCTGAGTAGTATTCCATTATGAATATGAACCACATCTTTTTTATCCAGTCCTCTATCATGGGACACTTTGATTGTTTCCATGTCTCATCCACCATGAATAAAGCTGTAATGAATATGGGGGGTGCATATATTTTTGTGAATACATGATTTCAACTTTTTCAAATATATACCAAAGAGTGGGATTGGGTTCATATGGTAGCTCTATTCTTAATTTTTTGAGGAATCACCAGACTGCTTTCCATAGTGGTTGCATTCCCACCAGCAGTGAAGGAGGGTTCCCTTTCCCCCACAACCTCTCCAACACTTGTTATTGCTTGTCTGGTTGATAATGGCCACTCTAACAGGTGTGAGGTGGTATCTCATTGTCATTTTGGTTTGCATTTCCCTGATTGCCAGTGAGGCTGAATGTCTTTTCATATGTCTATTGTCTGTTCAGATGTATTTTCATGTCCTCTGCCCACTTTTTGATTGGGTTGTTTATTTGGTGTTGACTTTTATGAGTTCTTTATATATTTTGAAAATTAAACCTTTGTCAGAACTACTGTTTTCAGATATCAACTCCCATATGCTTGGCCGCCTCTTTGTTTTGTCAGTTTGTCTTGCTGTGCTGTGTCTTTTAGTTTGATATAGTCCCATTCGTTTATTTTTTTACTTCCCTTGCTTTTGGGGTCAAGTTCATAAAATGTTCTCTATGACCGACGTTCGTAAGTTTGGTACCTATATTTTCTTCTATGTAACTTATTGTTTTGAGTCTTATATATAGGTCTCTGATCTATTTTGAATTGATTTTTGTACATGGGGACAAACTGTCATCCAATTTCATTTGTTTGCATGTGCTTTCCAGTTTTTTCAGCATCATTTATTGAAGAGACTATCTTTACTCCATTAAGTATTTTGGGTCCTTTGTCAAAAATTATCTGTCCATATACATGTGATTTTATAGCTGGGCTCTCTATTCTATTGCATTGATATGTGTATCTGTTTTTCTGACAATACTATGCTGTTTTGATTATCATATCTCTGTAGTATAATTTGAAGTCAGGTAGCATGCTCTCTATTCTATTGCATTGATATGTGTATCTGTTTTTCTGACAATACTATGCTGTTTTGATTATCATATCTCTGTAGTATAATTTGAAGTCAGGTAGCATGATACCTCCAACTTTGTTCTTTTTTCTCAGGATTACTTTGGCTATTCGGGGTCTTCTGTGGTTCCATACTAATCTGATGAGATGATTCTTGTTCTATTTCTTTAAAATATGGGATTTTGCTAGGGATTGCATTAAATCTGTATACTGCTTTGGTAATATGGCCATTTTAACTATGTTGATTCTCACAATCCATGAGCACGGAATATTTTCCCATTTTGTTGTATCTTTTTAAATCTCTTTTAATAATGCTTTGTAATTTTTAGTATATAGGTCTTTCACATTCTTTGTTAAGTTTATTTTTATGTGTTTTATTCTTTTAGTTGCAATTGCAAAAGAAATTAAAAAAAATTTTTCCCGAAGTTTTGTTTTTAATATGCAGGAAGGCAATGGATTTTTGCACATTCATTTTGTATTCTGCAACTTGATTATATTTATTTATTGTTTTTAATAGTTTTTTCCTGGAGTCTTTAAGGTTTTATATATACAGAATCACCCACAAAAAATGACAGTTTGACTTCTTCCTTCCCTGTTTGAATACCTTTATTTATTTCTCTTGCCTTATTGCTCTGGCCAGGACTTCCAGCACTATCTAATCTAATAAAAGAGTAATATGCAAATTAGCCATCACTCTGAGACACCTAAGCCACACCCACCAGCCAATCAGAGCAGCTGTATGCAAATTAACCCAGCCAAGATGGAGGCCAGCAGTCATGGAGCTAGAGCAAACAGGAGGCTTCCATTGTACCAGTGATGGAGTTGAAACTGCCTGCCTAAGCTGGCTGGGCCTCTGCTCAAGGCAACAGTTTCAATTATAGAAGCCACAGAGCTGAAGCAAACAGGAGGCTTCATTGCCTGACTAGGCCTCCGCTCAAGGCAATAAAGTTTCAATTATAGAAGATAAATAAACCCCAGAAATCTGATCCCAGGCAGCCTCACTGGGATATTGAGTCAATGGAGCTGTGGGCAGCCTGAAAATGGCCCCCAACCCCTGACCCAGGCTGGCCAGGCACCCCAGTAGGGACCTGAACCTTGAAGAGACTGTGGGTAGCCTGAAAATGGCCCTCAGCCCCTCACCCAGGCTGGCCACACCCCCAGGGGGTGAGGGTCTCCACTGGGGGGCTTGGCCAGCCTGCAAACAGCCATCAGCCCCTCACCCAGGCTGGCCAGGAATGCCAGCAGGTAGAAATCCCCTGAGGGGTCCCAGACTGTGAGAGGGCATAGGCTGGGCTGAGGGACCCCCTGAATGCACAAATTTTTGTGCACCTGGCCCCTAGTGTTAAATAAGCATGGTGAGAATGGACATCTATCCTTGTTTTGTTCCTGCTATTAGGGGAAAAGCTTTTAGTTTTTGCCATTGAGTATGATATTAGCTGAGGGTTTATCATACATGACCTTTATTATGTTGAGGTATTTTCCTTCTATTCCTATTTTATTGAGTGTTTTAATCATAAATGGATGTTGTATCTTATCAAATGTTTACGTCTGCATCTATTACTAAGATACTATTATTTTTATCCTTTCTTTGGTTAGTGTGTATTATGGTGATTTATGTGCAAATGTTGAACCATCTTTGTGCCCCTGGAGTAAATCCCACTTGCTTGTGATATATTATTTTTTGAATGTATTGTATTTGATTTGCTAGTATTTTGTTTAGGATTTTTGCATCTGTATTCAAAAGAGATATTGGTCTGTAGTTTTATTTTTTTGTGTTATCTTTGCCAGGTGTTGGTATCAGGGTAATATTGGCCTCGTAGAATGTGTTAGGAAGTATTGCCTCTTCCTAAATTTTTGGAAGAGTTTGAAAAGGATAGGTTTTAATTTTTCTTTGAACATTTTGTAGATTCACTAGTGAAACCAACTGGTTCTGGACTTTTGTTTTTTTGGGAGATTTTGGATGGTTGTTTCAATTTTCTCACTGCTGATTATTCTATTTAGAGTTTTTCATTCTTCATGATTTAGTCTAGGAAGGTCATATATTTTTAGGAGCATCCATTTCTCTTAGGTTATTGAATTTGATGGCATAAAGTCTTTCATAATATCCTAGTACTAGAGGCCTGATGCATGAAGATTCACACAACAGGCCTTCCTTTTCCTGGCTGCCGGCACTGGTTTTCCTCCGGCACGCGGGACCCAGGACTTTGGTCCGGCTGCAGCAGTGAGGCTTGGCTTCTCCGCTCGGGCTGCAGTGGAGAAGCCAAGGCTCTTTAGTCTTCAGTTGTCTTCAGTCTTCAGTCTTCTTCAGTCTTCAGTTATCTTCAGTCTTTGCCCCATGCCTGAATATGAAAATTAACTGCCATAATTGTTGAGTTAATTTCATACTCATCCTGATTGGGTGGTGGGTGTAGCAGAGTGACACCAATTTGCATGCTTGTCTTTTATTAGTGTAGATGATCATTTTTATATCTGTGATGTCTGTAGTGACTTTTCTCTCATTTCTGATTTTGTTTACATGGATCTTTTCCCTTTCTTCCTTAGTGAATCTGGCCAGGGGGTTCACAGTTTTATTAATCTTTTCAAAGAATCAGCTCTTTGTTATATTGATTTTTTTTATATAGTCTTTTTGTTCTCTGTTTCATTTAATTTTGTTCTAATTTTTATTATTTCCTTTCTTCTGCTGACTTTGGGTTGCTTTTGTTCTCCTTTTTCTAGTATTTTAAGATGTGATGTTAGGCTGTTTACTTAGGATTTCTCTTGCTTCTTGAGATATGCCTGTGATGATACAAATTTCCTTCTTATTACTTCTGTAGCTGCATCCCACAGTTTTGATATGTTGTGTTATCATTCTCATTTGTCTATATGTCTCTCGACCTCATATTTTATTTCTTCTTTGATCCAGTCATTTTTTTTTAGTAGTATGTTGTTCAATCTCCAAGTATTTGTGGGGTTCTTTACTTCCTTTTTTCAGTTGATTTGTAATTGCAATGCATTGTGGTCAGAAAATGTGCTTAGTATAATTTCAATTTTTGAATTTGTTATTGTTAGTTCTGTGACCCAACATATGGTCTCTCCTAGAGATGTTTCATGAATGGTGGAGAAGAATGTATAATCTGATGTTTTGTAAATGTCAATTTTGTCCATTTGGTCTAGTGTGTCATTTAAGGCCAATATTTATTTATAGATTTTTTGTTTGGTTGATCTGGTTAGAACTGTCAATGGAGTATTAAGGTCCCCAACTATGATTGTGATTTGATCTGTTTCTCCCTTTAGTTCTGTGGGTAGTCGTTTTATATATTTTGGTGCTCCCTGTTTGGGTGCATATATTTTAGGAAGTGTTATGTTTTCTTGATGTAGTGTCCCCTTTGGCATTATAAAGTGTTCATATTTGTCCCTTGTTATCTTGAGATTTATTTTGTCAGATATAAGTATGGCTATACCTGCTTTTTTTGTGGATGTTATTTGCTTGGAGAATTGTTTTCCACCCTTTTACTTTGAATCTATCTCTGTCTTTGCTGCTTAAATGTGTCTCTTATAGGCAGAATTTGTTTTTAAATTCACTCTGCTACTCTGTGTCTCTTTATTGGTGAATTGAGACCACTTACATTTAGGGTAATTATTGATGTATGAGGATTTCCTATCACCATTTTATTTTTTGTTTTCTGGTAACTCTGTACTTCCATTGGTTCTTTTCCTTTATGTCTATTGTTTATGTTTGGTGGTATTCCATACATCTTTCTTCTGTTTTCTCTCTCTCTTTTTTTAAAGCAATATGTCCTGGCTTAGGGAATTTTGTGTGTGGTTGACATCAGGTTTATAAGAAATAAAGTTGCATATTCTGTAGTTTTTTTCCCTTTTGAGTGCATCTTGTATGTTTTTGTTGTCACAAATTATCTTTGTTTATGCTATAAGTTTTTTTTTGTGATCTTCCACATAATGTTGTACCCTTATGTTCTTAGTTTCAGATAGAAAAAACATCTTGAATATTTCCTGCAATGGAGGTTTTTTAGTGATAAAATCCCTCAGCTTCTGCATGTCTGGGGATATCTTTATTTCTCCTTCATATTTAAAGGATAATTTTTCTGGATGTAGTATTCATAGCTGGTAATTTCTTTCAGACTTTTGAATATTTGCTTCTACTCTCTTCTGGCTTGTAGAGTTTCTGCTAAGAAGTCAGATGAAATTATGATGGGGTTTCCTTTGTAGGTCACTTCCTTTTTTACTCTGGCTGCTTTGTGAATTTTTTCTTCATCATTAATTTTTGACAGCTTCATTATCAAGTGCCTAGGAGAAGGTCTCTTTGGATTGAGGTAACTAGGTGTTCTGTTTGCTTCTTGGATTCAAGGATCTAGTTCTTTCCATAGAGTTGGGAAGTTCTCATCCACTATTTGTTTTAATAAACTCTCCATTCCATGCTCCCTTTCTTCCTCCTCCACAATGCCTATAATTCTGATATTACTTTTGCTGATGGAATCAGAGAGGTCTCATAGAGCTCTTTTATTTTTCTTTATTCTCAGGTCTCTCTCTTTTTCCCCCTGCATCATTTATTGATTCCTAGCTCTGATATCACGAGTTCTTACCTCTAACTGTTGGTTCTATTATCTATGCTCAACAGTTTACTCCTAATCTCCTTAATTGTATGCTTCATTTCCTGGATTTCTAATTGATACTTTTTTAAAGTTTCATTTTCCTTGGAGAAATTCTCACTTTATTTATTGATTTATTTATTGAGTACACTGAATTGCCTGTCAGTATTTTCTTACATCTCTTAGAGTATTTTCAGAACTGCAGTCTTGAAATGGGCACTTATGGAATTATGTCCATAATTCCATGTGTTCAAGTCTGCTTTCTGGTGATTTTTTAATTTTCTTTCTGGTCATCATCATTACTGTGGTTCTTCATGGTATTTGCTGTCCTCCTTTGTTTTCGCATGTATCTCTAAAGAGGTCTTTCTACTATTCCAGTAGATGGCACTGAATTGCAGGATTTTTATGGCTGTGCTCTCCCAGACTTGAGCCTGGGAGGCTTCCATAGGACAGTATTCACATGGTGTTCAGGAATGAGGTTTGTTTTGCCCATCCTTGACCTCCATGGGTCCTGCCACTATCCCGCCTCCACCCCATCAGTCACAGAGGGAAACAGCAATTCTACTGCAACAGTTCTCGGTTTATAGATAATATCCTCCTGGAGCCAATTCCAAGGACAATGGAAGGTGAGTTTTGGAAGTTGGTTTACTTTGTGATCACTGTTCACTTACTGCTCATGGGTAGGACTTGGACACTGTTCTCTGGCCTCTTGAAGTTTGAAGTTCGCTCTGCTGGGGTGCCTTTCCACCGCTCTCTGTTCCTCCTGCTGACGGAAGTGCCTGCTACCACCAGCTTTCTCCCCTTCCCTGGCCAGGCTGCATGCTCACAGTTGAGCTGTGAGCTTCTGGCTGCAGGGATGCATCTGTGGACCATCTATGCTTTCTTCCCATTTTCCCCCCAATGACCAGCTTTAGGTGTTATTTTGCTTGAATTATAACAACAGTGTTGCACCCTCCCAAGTGTTTTACACAGCAGCTGTAGTGTTTTTTTTCAGAATGTAAATAAATATGCCTCACCTGCAAGCTCATAAGAGCTATTGAAGAGACTTTTCAGTGAGAGAGAGGTGGCCATCATCTAGAGGAGAAAGCAGGAGGAAGTGAAGATGTATTCTTTTACATTTAAATGAAAAGGAAGACTTTATGGTCTTATGGAGACAGTGAAGGGGCAGAGATCCAAAAGAGGAAGGACATTACAGGTTGTACTCAGGTCTAGGCAATGGGGTCTAGGGCAAAGCTTGAGTTATCTCTGAAAAGATGAAGAAAGGAAACGATTCGAAGACAGGAGTGAAAAAGATGGAAATGGAGGAAGGAATAGATACATGCAAAGTTAAAAGGAGGAAAATTGAGGTGATGATTTTTCTTATGTCCAGGTCAAGTGTTGAGAGTGGGCATGAAAAGATGGATGCTGAGGTGGGATATAAACATGTGGAGAAAATGCTAAATTTTTTAAATGAACACTTAGCATAACCAAGTTAAATCTCACTGTTTCTTTTGCAATGTAATAGAATTAAGAAAATGGACTAAAGGGTGGCAGGTTTTTTTTATTTCTATATAGATGTACTACAATTAGCTAATTTTGAAAAGGCATTTCTATCTGAAAATTTGAATGTTTTTCATTAATGCCTTTCAAGTATTTGACTAAATAGTTTAAATGGGTGATTTTTTAAAAAAATATATTTTATTGATTTTTTACAGAGAGGAAGGGAGAGGGATAGAGAGTTAGAAACATCGATGAGAGAGAAACACTGATCAGCTGCCTCCTGCACACCTCCCACTGGGGATGTGTCCGCAAGCAAGGTACATGCTCTTGACCAGAATTGAACCTGGGACCTTTCAGTCCACAGGCCGACGCTCTATCCACTGAGCCAAACTGGTCAGGGCTAAATGGGTGATTTTTGGTGTTAGTTTTTTTCTGGTGTCAGTGGAACTCTATCATTGGAGATATCAGCAGATATCATTGGAGATCTTCTACTACCTGAAAGCTGCCCCGTATTTTTTTCAGGAAAATTATAGGAAATTGGTCATAAACTAGTCTACAACTTTAAATTTAATTTAAGACTACAAGAAAATAACCTTTAGATTTAGAAAGTGTAGTTCCAAAGGTCCTCATGGATAACCTGCTTCAGCACTGGCCATAGGATAGGCACCTCGCGGGACGTACTGCAATCAGACAGCAGTGGTCTTCTCGCTGTGTCCATACACAAGACCTGCATGTGCGCAGGGCTATGTGCTCAGGATTCCTTTCAGCGTTTAAGGTCGTCATGTTAAGTAAACAGTAGAAAGAGACATTCTCAGCCTTCTCTCTCTTTACCCTGCAGGAAGCTGTGAGGCTGTTTAAGAAGGTGTTGGATGTCTGTTCTCATTCTGAGAGAGCAACAAGTGTCATAGAGGCCACAGTGGACTGTTTGTATAACTTGGGTCTCTGTTACATGGATGAAGGACTCTTCCAAATGGTATTTTGTATATTTAGGAACTTAGGTTACTTGTGATTTTAGAAAATGCTTGCATTGGGTTCTATTTCAGAAGGTTACTTCTATAGGAAGTGACCAATACAGTAGACCAATGCTTCTTGTAAGGTGTGGCTTGTTACAGACAATATGCATCCTACGATACCTACTGCATTGTTTTACTTACCCAACATGTTTTATTTGATGCTTATTTGTCAATAGTATTATAAAGACTAATTATAAAAACAATCTAAGTGTAAGAAATTATTATAGCAAAATAATTTCATCACATTAATATAAATATACCTATTAAATTTAAGTACTTTAAATTGAGTGATTCATTCTAACGAAGAATAAATGGAAAGTGGTTAGCACACTGATTTTTTTTAATGACAACTAAAAATTCAAAGATTAAAACTGATTATTTAGATAGCCAGATTATCATTGAAAACCAGTTGAGTCAATAGTTACATACTTATTCAATATTTGGCTATTTTACAGAAGTCTCCATTTCAAAATTGTCCAATATGTAAAATTATTGCTATTTTCTATTGGCTAATATGGAGTATTTCACAACTGTATCTTTATACACACACCCCCCCACACACACACACACACCACTCCTACCTTTATATTCATAGGTGTGGACAGTGTCTAAAACTTGCATCTCAAACCGTGAAACAGAGTTGCACTTGATTAGTTGTTCCATTAAGAAATTCTAATAAGTATAAGATTAATTACAAATCTTTTTCATGTTTTTAGCACTTTTGTTCAACCAGCATTAAAACTAACTTTGCTCTACAATGTTGGGGAAAATTTTGGGGTTCTATCATTCTGAAATTTCATAACTATGCATCTGCTATGAAATGCTTGGATCATCCTGGAAAATGAATGTGCTGGTTGTGACTTCGAAGGAACACAACATGAAGAATAAGAATTAAAATTACATGCAAAATTATTGAAATCTAACAACTTGGACTATGCAGACATTAATCTGGAAATAAGGGGCTAGTGAATTATAATACTAAATAAATGCTACTTTTGTTTGCTCCACAAGTTTCACTGGGAGCATTATGCTAAGTGAAATAAGCCAGTCAATGAAAGAAAAATACCACATGATCTCACTTATTTATGGATAATAAAGACCATTATAAATTGATGAACATAAACATATACAAAGGCAGTACAGCATTGACCAGACTGTCAAACTACAGCTGGAAGGCTCGGGAGGGTTGTGGGGGAGTTAAGAGATCAACTGAAGCACTTGTATGCATGCATATAAGCATAATCAATGGACACAAGACACTGGGGGTAGGGGAGGAGGGGGGAAGGTCAAGGGGAAAAAATGGAGACTTATTTAACACTCTTTGTAATACTTTATGTAATAAAACAAAAATTTAAAAAAAAGGAAACAGGCAATAAAAAATATTGGAAAAAAATAAAATGACCAGAAAAGATGGAAAACTTTCAATAACAGCTATATACTATAATTTATTAGCATTATGAATTAATAAATTCTGCTCATTAAACCATTTTCTTTATAACAATATACTCTTCTAGGCTTTTGATTCTTTTACCAAAGCTGTGAAAATAAATCCCAGTTTTGCAGAAGGCTTCCATCAACGAGGGCTTTGTAAAGTAAAACTCCACAAGGATAGCTCAATCCTGGATTTTAATCGTGCAATTACCCTCAATCCAAAACATTATGAGGTATTTAAATGAACACTTGTGGTGATTTAGAGAGTATGTTATAGATTTGCTAAATTATTAAATCCTTCATATGTCATTGTTATTAGTTAGCAACAATTGATTACTCATACCTATTTTTCATATAATTGTTTTAATGTGTATATCTGTATTTCCCTTTGAATTAAAAATATTTCCAACAGGAATATTATATATGTAAGTGTTTTATAAATTGTGATGTATATAAGTATTGTTAATATTTTAATGTATCTGTTTATAATTTTATATACTATGTTATTAATTATATTTACTTCTTGTTTTGCTATCACATTTATTTCTTACTTTTAAGAGACTAAAGAGATAACACAAATTCAATAGGTGAAGTTTTATTGGATCCTGATTTTGAAAGTCCATAAATTTTTATATAAATTTTAATGGACGAAATATTAGATGTTTTTAGGACACACTATGTTCTTAGATACTGTATTTTCCAGAGCATAAGACTACTGGGTGTATAAGATGACCCCCAACTTCTCCAGTTAAAATATAGAGTTTGGGATATACTCGCCATATAGGACTACCCCTCTTCCAACGCACACCAAATAAAAATTAAAAAAACATCAGATTTGATTTGAAATGAATGGAATGCGGCTGTTTTTGAGCCCCTACCCCCACCCCCCCAATGCGGCGACCGCAGATTTTCCAGTCCAGCTCGGAAGTTTCAGAACCCACCCTATAAGACGACACTCGGCATATAAGATGACCCCCGACTTTTGAGAAGATTTTCCTGGGTTAAAAAGTCGTCTTATATGCCGGAAAACATGTTATGTTATGGTAGTGTTATTGCACAAAAAGAATGTCTTCTTCATAGAAGATGCATACTGGAGATCTGCGGTGAATTGTTATAATGTCTGCAACATATTTTTTAACAGTTCAGGAAAAAGTAGGTACAATAAATATTGCAAATAAAGTAATAATTATTTAATCTAGGTGGTAGGTATATGGATGTTCATTGTACTATTTCAATTATTCTGTACTAGAGGTCCAGTGCACAGCATTCATGCACTCAGCAGGGGAAAGGAGGAGTCTCTGAGACCGGCCTGCGCCCTTTTGCAGTTGGGGAGCCCTCAGGGGATGTTTGACTGCTGGGTTAGGCCTGCTCCCTGCCTAAGCTGTCATTCGGACATCTTTAGTGCTGCCACCACCACTGCTGTGCTTGCCAACTGTCAGCCCAGCTTCTGGCTGAGTGGCACTCCCCCCTTGGGAGCGCACTGACCACGAGGGGGCAGCTCTTGCATTGAGCATCTTCCCCCTGGTGGTCAGTGCACATCATAGCAACCAGTCATTCTACTATAGGATTGATTTGCATATTAGCCTTTTAATATATAGCATGTTTGGAAAAAATACTACATTTTATAACATCTTTGGATGGCATAGATTTGTCCAAACTATCATATCTTGTGGTATAATTAATGCTTTTACTATAACACACGTTCCTGTTTTCCTCTTCTCTTTCTCTGAAAAGGCATATTTAAGCCGAGTAGCCTTCTATGGTTTGAGAGGCAGATACTCCAAAGCAATCTTGAATTGTAATGAGGCCATCAAAATTTATCCTCAGAGTGTGCGAGCTTACATCTACAGAGGCGTTCTGAAATATCACAACAGGGTAGGCGGTTTCCTGTCTTGTTTACAGAAAATCTAGAGTAAGTGATGCTTGAATGCCAGTAGGGACACACTTCCTTTTTTAATCTGTGAGAGAAGGATGACCTTTAAGGGCAGAGCTGCGTGGAACACCTTACACTTTCACAGTACATCAAAAGGCTTACAAAATAGTGGGGTTTTTTTGGACATTTATATTTTAAATAGCACATTATTTACAAAATAGTATATTATTCATTGTAAGGAATTAGGAAAATGCAAAGAGGAAATAAGACTAAAGTCACCTATTATCTCACCATCAACTGAAAATTTCTGAGAGCATTGGGTGTATTTGCATTGTCTTTTTCCCCCCCTCTAATAATATATGGTATATATTTCCAAAATGGGAATATGCTACTTATCTAATTTGTGTTGTGCTCTTCTTCTCACACTTAACCTTTAAATATACCATTTTTAAGGACTGAATAATATTCTATCATAGTTTGCTTTTCACCACTTGATTGTTGGAAATTTGAGTTTTTAATTTTTTCACCATTTTACACAACACAGTTACTAGTATACACACCGAGAACACAGTCACTGCTTCAATATATAGGTGATTCCTAAAGAGAAGTTAATAGGTCAAGAGGTGTGAGTAGCAGCACTGATATCTGATACTTCATGGAATAGTTTAGTTTTCCTACTTTTCTTTTCTGAACCTTTTTTTGTAGCTATTTCATATGAAATACTTTGCAAATAATACCTTAAAGCAAAGGTAAGACCTTGTATTATGTATTAATTCCATGAAAAGTACTATCTGTAGAAATGGATGACACAAGGTATCAGAGAAGCATCAAAGAGGAAGCAAAAGAGACTGTAGTCAGAAAACATGACAGTTACTCCCTAACTGGTTTGGCTCAGTGGATAGTGCCTGAGGACTGAAGGATCCCAGGTTTGATTCCAGTCAAGGGCATGTATCTTGGTCATGGGCACATCCCCAGTAGAGGATGTGCAGGAGGCAGCTGATCAATGTTTCTCTCTCATCGATGTTTCTAACTCTCTATCCCTCTCCCTTCCTCTCTGTAAAAAATCAATAAAATATATTTTTTAAAAAAGAAAAAATTACAGTTATGGGATCTGACAGTATGAATGACAGAAGCAAGCAAGCTCTGATGAATGTTTGCTGGAGGAACATGGCTTGCTTCTCCTTTACCAATAAGAAGTGTAATTTTCTCAACATTGGCAGTAAGATAGTCATCTAAATTAAAATTCTTTATATGTTTAATTTTATTTGCGAGTAACAGAAACTATAATAATAATTCCTACCAAGATATTTTCTTAATTAACTTGGTGAAAGATGAGCTTGATTGTCTTAATATCACAGATGCTGCACAGAGAGTTCCAAAAACTCCGATAGAATAAATTTCTTTTACAATTGAATCTCAGTCCATTATGACTAACCCTTCTCACCTATTTTTTTTCTTTGTAGACTTATAAGCTAGCGATTACAGATTTAACTACTGCTATCAACATGGACAAAAACAGTTATGTAGCGTTTTATAACAGAGCATTGTGTTATACCAAGATAGGTGAACTTCAGATGGTAAGATGACCATTTTAGTCAACAAAATGTTAAAGCATTTGTAAACATATGTAAAGCTGTGTAAAATATTTTTCATTATTTCTGTTGTAATTTTGAAAAATAATGCTTGTGGAAATATGCACATACACACACACACACACACACACACACACAACTTGAAAACCCAAAGAACCATTTCAAAGGACACTATTATCTTTGTTAGTGCTCACAAAATTGTCTTATACAATCTCAGCAATGTCACATGAAAAAATTGATTTTAAAATGCTTACATAAGCATTAAAGACATATATAAGTTAAAATACATTACACAATTCTCGTTAGCGTAAATGTTTCTACTGATACACTGTTTGCAGTATTTTTAAGCGGTGATTGTTAGCAATACTGTTGCTTCAGAATTTGCTGAGGTATTTCTTGAACAGTGTTCAGGCCAGATGCCACAGTTTTGAGTGACGGTTTCCGGGTATGGGGACCAGTGACCAGTGACAAGTCCTGCTCGTGCTCTTTGCAGGCCTCGCTGATGGCTGCAGCAATCCTTTTTCTCTATCTGTCCTGTAGAGCTGCCTGTGCAAGCCATTTTTTAGAGTTTCTAATCTTTCTCCTCTTTCTCCTTTCTTTGCCTGCTTGGTCTTTTTCCAGTCAAGAATCCTCACTGGGGAGCAGCTGGTCTGTGGTCTTCCTAGTGCTATATCCCCTCCTCTTTTTTTTTTAAAATATATTTTTATTGATTTTTTTACAGAGAGGAAGGGAGAGAGATAGAGAGGTAGAAACGTCAATGACAGAGAAACATTGATCAGCTGCCTCCTGCACACCTCCTACTGGGGACGTGCCTGCAACCAAGGTACATGCCCTTGACCAAAATCGAACCTGGGACCTTTCAGACCACAGGCCGACGCTCTATCCACTGAGCCAAACCGGTCAGGGCTGTCCCCTCCTCTTGTTTCTTTTTCTCTGCTGTCCTCTTGTCTCCACTCCTATTTCTATCCCAGCCCACAGTCCATGAGGCATTCCTTTAAAAGACCACGTTGCATGCCTGCTGTTGGACATGCTCCCCAGACTCCTGGAAACATGAGCAGGCAAATCTGTTTAAAACATTTAGAGATTTTGAAATTTATTTGCTATTGAAGGGGGCGTTGAGAAACATTGTTTTTCAAAGGATTTAGAATTCCTGGTAACCAGAGGATCAGGTTTCCTCCAGAACCATTGACAAATGAATAATTTTTAACAAAAAAGTTAAGTTTCTAGGACTAATTAAGGGCTCATTTATCAGAGCATGTCTTTGATGACTCCCTCCCCACCCCCATTCCTGCCTTTTCTGGGTAACTCTGAAGCCACACATAATAGTTTGGGTGGGGGCAGGGAGCTCCCATTTTTATTATCTCTGATAAGTAACATGCTGAATAAGGAAAATGAAAAACTGCTGAAATAGAGACCTAACTACTAGAATAAATCATATTGGCTATTTTGGAGTTGCCATGTACCCAACCCATTTATTTCATCCAAACACTTATTGTACAGACGAGGAAATGGAAGTTGGGAGAGGTTAGAAATGCATCGGAGTCACACGGGGAGTGAAGACCTGTGCTGCTGTTCACAGGTTTGCTTGCTTCTGGTTAACAGCCTGTAGGTAGCTTTGTAAAAGCATTTGACCTCCAGCATGTGGAACGGATGTCATTTAACAGGGTGGCCCTCCTCCCTGTTTGTCTACCTCCTCCCTTCATGTCTACCTCCACCCATTTTTCAGCATCGCTGTCAACACAACACTTGAGAAAACCCAAGTACTTTCTGCAGAAAATGTGTTTAGACATTCTCCCAAGGTACGGTCTCATACAAATTAGGAGCAGGTGAATTCTGGTTCCTATCACCTTAATAAAAGTAGTAACAGCTACCACTTACTTAGAGCTAATTGTGTGGGAGGCACTAACCGTTTTATCAGTATACTGGAGGCCTGTAGCACAAAGGGGTCCATGCAATAGGCCTCCCCTTTCCCTGGTTGCCAGCACAGGTTTTCCTCTGGCACCCGGTGCCTCGGCGTTCACTGGCCAGGGCGGAGAAGCCAAGCCTCGGCAGCCTTCGGTCTTTGCTTCTCCAGAGCCTTCAATCTTCTCTCCACCTCCTCTTTGCTCTGCTGCTCTGAACCTGCGTATGCAAATTAACCACCATCTTTGTTGGGTAATTTGCATACTCATCCGACTGGCTGGAGGGCGTAGCGGAGTGACACCGATTTGCATGTTTCTCTTTTATAGGTGTAGATCATCAAAATTACTTTGTGCAACAATATGATGAATTATTAATACCCTAATTTTGCATATGAAGAAACTGAAGCTAGTGTTAAGTAAATTGCCCCAGACTAAAAAACTAGTAATAATAGCAGAGGCGTGTTACAAATCCTGCTCCTTAACCTTCATGAAACTAATTTTGTAGCTTTTGCTTCCTCTTGTGCCACATATTCAGCTGTCTAGTGGATCTTGAGGTATCTAAAAGGTTTTACGTTCTGTGATTCAATGAAAGCAAAAGTGCTAACATTTTAGTTTTGTTTTTATAAGTATTATGAATTATTTTTACAACCCTGGCAATATTTGTTACTAATTATGCCACAATGTACATAACTGTACAACTCTTTTAGACACTTGAGTGTCTACACATGAAATACTAGAGCACCACTGAGCAAACAGCAAAATACTATGTATTTGCATTTTCATTAGCACGTGCTATAGGCATATAAGATCTGGCCCTTTCCTGATGAAATAAATGGCTCTTTTGGACAAAATGTTCAGTAGAAAAATGGGGTAAGAGATTCAGCTCCAACTCAAATTTGGGATGGCCCTGTTACTGGTACAGAATGATGACCAGTAAAAAATTGTTTATTCAATGAATGAAATAAGAAGGCAAAAGTAATAAAGATTCTCTGAGTTAATTTTCAACTGAGATTAATGGCTTTAAAAAACTCTAATATATGTATCATAATATTTTTAAGTAATTTTCCAACAGGCTTCTTTGTTATATTAAGACCCCTTTTCATTGATTCATGATTTATTCTCTCAACAAACATGTATTGATTGCCTACTCTGTGCAGGCACAGTGCTAGTTACTGACGTTGTAATGGTGAAAAATAAGAATAAGCTCTGCCTCCATAAAGCTTAGGTTTCTGTGAGAAAAACAATCAAATACCGAAAAGAACTTACATTTCCAGCAATAACAAGTGCTCTGCTTTAATGTCGACAGTGCTGTGGGGGAATTGCTGCATGCGTGGTATGCCTCTTCCATCTATACACAATGGAAATGCTTAGGATGCTTCTCAAGAGCACGTGAAGTGCAGCCACAGTCAGCTCCATATGTTAAAATGCAGCAGCAGTCAAATATTTTGTTAAGGGGGCCCTTTACATTCAACAAGTGATTATTAGGGCCATAAATTGTAAGTCAGATTAAATACTAACTATGGGTTCCTACTTTGGGCATTAACACAGTTTACCTCGACCAATGTAGCAAGGCTCTCAAGAGCTGAATCTAGGTTGTAAGCGATTCTTTTATTTTTAGGCCTTAATAGATTATGGAATCGTGCTTCTTCTTAATGCTGGAAAAACTGTGGCGATCAATACCTTAGTGAATCGTGGACTCATCTATTTAGGACAAGGGCATCACTGTTTCGCATTAGAGGTAAGCCTGAACCCGCTTGATTTTTCATGCTCACTTTTGAAAATCGTGAACAAGTTTTTCTTACTACCACATGGCGATATTAATGAGCAATAACTAAACTTCAGCAATAATCATATTGAAATACTTTGAATGACTAATAGAATTTTTGTAAAATACGTGTATTTTTACTTTGTTTTGATTACAGGCAAATAGCCAATATGTTTTTTTAAACGTTTCTAATTTGATGAAAGTTCAAGGCTATCACTTCCCCCAAGGGAGTATCTTGACTATACACAAAATTCAATTATTTAGCAAATAAAATGATTTATGTATTGTTTACTTTGCTGCTTGATGCTCTCATTTACAATTTTCCTCATTCTCCATTGAAAATATATCAAACTAAATCTGTTTGCTTTGTATAGAGTAGAAAATACCTCCTCAGAATAGGCTGCTGGGAATAGTGGGGACAGGCACTCGGGATTGTAGTGGAAGGTGGCATCTGCAGTATATCACAAAGAAACAGTTGGTTAAAAAATTCATTTCCTTATAGAACAATTAAACAAACCTTCCCGTTCTCATTTTTATCTTATTTGTGTTGTGTTTTTTTTTAATTACCTTTGGAGTTAAGATTAAGAGATACAAGACAAACAAAAGTTTGCAGTTAAATATGGTAGTTTTGCTTCTTTGTTTCTGAGGAACCATAACAGAACATTATGTAATGGAGTGTTTCCTGATTCTTTTCATCTCCAAAAGTGACTTGTATTATTTTTCTACCTTTGGAGTCACATTTTGAGGTTCTGCCCCACAGAATTACTTATTATTTTTGCAGATGGATCACGAGAATTCTCGCTTCATATTACAGTGTTTTACAAAGTATCGTACTTTAAAAAGATATTGGCTTGTAAAAACATGTAATAAATAACTTCAAAATGCAATGGGTATTTAATTTTAAAGCATGCCTTTAATATTTATGTAAAGCTTTTGTGTACTCGTTCAATAGAAACTTATCTGGCCACAGTGCTAGCAATAAAGCTACTGGTCCGCTATGTGTTAAGAAAGTGCCTGAGAAACCAGATTCTAGGCAATTTATACTATGATGAAGTATAATTCCAAGAGTTGAACTCCTTTAGGTCTAGGCAATACCATTTGGAATTTCCTCAGGGAGAGGGAGCTAAAGAATTTTTTTGTTTGGAGTAGGCATGAAAGCTACAGAACTCTAGGGAACAGTGTTGGGAGTAGAAAAGTGAGGATAATGGGAGTTAGGAACCAAAGACCTCAGCTGTTGGAGAATTAAAGGCAGGGCTTGTGTTATCTATATGGCACATATTTATTTGGTATTTAACACATCAACATACCAGGTTCTCAACAATGCTGCACAATTTATAATTGTAACTTATAGATGAGGAAGCTGATATTCAAAAGAGGTTAAATAGTCTTTCATCCAGGAAGTGCTAGGGCATGATTTCATCTCAGGTCTCCCCTGATTCCAAATCCTGTGTATTGAAGATGTGGAGATAGATAAGGCAGATTTTCTGTGCTGCGGAGCTCACGGTCTATCTGAAATCATTCTTGACCCCTCTCCTTCCTCATACTCTATATCCAACAGTTCAGCAGACTCTGTCATCAAAGCATATCTTGAATTCAGTCATTTCTCATTTTTTGCCACTGTTATCTCCCTAATTCCATCCTCCAGCACCTTTCCCCTGGCCGTCAGGAGCTTCCCAGCTGGCGTCTCTGCTTCTGCTCTTGTCCCTGTCTCTACAGGCTGTTTTTCAAACAGCAGCAGACAGACCTCTTAAAAACATACTAGTAGAGCAGACCATGCTATTCCTCTGCTCAGAAGCCTCCCGTGGCTTCCCATCACACTTGACTGTGGCCATCGAAGACCCATCGTGATCTGACTATCACTCATGGATCTGACTTCACTGTCAAACATTGTTCTTTTCTGCACTCAGGCCCCTCTACTCGGGCATTTCGCTCCTCCTTGGACATGCCCGGCTCCCTTCCCGCCCCAGGTCCTCACACAAGCTCTTCTCTGTACATAGAACGCGCTCTCTACTAATCTGTGTGTAACTCATGCCCGTCTTTGATTTCAGATTTCTGCTCAAATTCGACCTCTTCAGTCAAACAAACAAGACAAAAATGTAGATTAATTAAAATAGAATATTAGAAAATTAAAATAAGCCCAGGGCAGGGAAAACAAACAGGAAACAGAGGAAAACAGCAGAAAACAAATAATAAGATGGTAGACCTAAATCCAACCATATTAGGAGTGACATTTAGTAGGATGGTAAAAAATAGACCGATTTAGGTAATGAAAATGTCAGATCAGAATTTTTTTTTTAAAAGTCTCTGGCTACAAAAGTCACACTTTAAGTATATTGATATAGGTAGAAAAAGTAAAAGGCTGGAAAAAATACGCCCTGCAAACACAAATTAAAAGCAAAAAATAGTCTCCTTTATGTAAATAAAAAATTATTTGAAAAGTTAAATTAGAAAAATGAGAAAGAACCAGTGAATAAATATAAGACTGAATAATAGAAGGGCTAGATGAGGAAACAGGAGTCAGCAGTCTTAACCCTTACCCAGGGAAATTTTTTTAGTGAGAAGGATTGATTAACAAAGAGGTCAAGTGGGATGAGTGCTGACAACATACTAGGTAACTGATTCTTGTATGGCCTTCCGAGGAGCCCTTGGTCAGGAAGTAGAGTGCAGCACTTGGACTGGCATTGCTTGGGAAGTTAATGGTTAAGTGGGTTGGATTGAGAACATGTGTTTATCTCTTTGTCCTCTTGAAAACCTACTAGGAAGACAGAAAAGGAATAAAAAAGATATAATTCCACAAGGTTGAAGGTAGTAGAAAAGAGAGGTTCAGGCACCTAAAACTACCATTCTGTATTTTAATGCCTCAAACTTAAATATGAATGGGTAGCCCAGGATCCCACACTTAAGAGGTAAAATAGAGACTATTTTCTTAGGGCTGGTGGGAGAAAAGGAGACGTGTGGAGTGCTGGGGTAAGACGGCTAAACTCTATCCTATGTGGGAAGTTGAACATGACAATTCTCACGTTATTTTGGAATTTGAAGGTAAGTAGCAGCAAGATGGAAAAACAATTGCATTTGGGGAGTGGGCCTCGGAGCCAGGAGAGGTGGAATAGGGGGCTGGATTGCTGCAGGCATCGTCAGTTGGTTTTCTAGTTGGATTAGACACCATACACCTGGTACACGGGTGACTTTGATTAGAATAAAAGCAAATAAATAAAAAATGTCTTTCAATGCAATTTGCAAATGACAAAATAAAATTGGCCTTCGTTCAATGACACAAATACTAGGAAGCTGATGGAATTGGGGGGTGTGGAGACCGTGAGTGCTAGCTATGCTTTCAAGGTGATTGGTGGTGACAGGAACTGGAAAGACTGGGCCATGTGTAGTTTGTAGCAGGGAGGGCTGAGGGGAAGGCATATTAGGTCAGGGCATGAAGCAAGAATTAAAAATACAGAAGGCAGGAATATGATGGAGCAAGTTTCCAGAGGAGAACAGAAGGAACAAGGTCAAGAGTCTGTCTTCTGACATAGACAGTGTAGGTGAAGGTCCTCATAAATAAGGAATTTGCTTTGTGTACGGTAGCTATGTGTGGTTTGTTATTTATGATCTTCATATTAGAAAAAAAATGCAGAAGGGAAAAATCATAAAAACTAGTTAGCTTTATTCTAAGTAATGAGAATAGTCATCACAGGTTTATTGCTGATAATTATACCTATAGAGACAGGTTGACTTTTGTAAGTTTTATCTGATTACAAAACTGAACTTGGTATTCTCAGTCTTTTAAGTTCTTGATCATGCCTCACAACTTCCAAAATAAATAAATAGGAAAGTTTATAATAAACCTCAATTTCACTAAGTTTGGTAGCATATTTGATTATATTACATTGGATTCGACAATAGATTTCTTATTTTCTTCCAATAATAATTCCTTTTAGTATCAAAATATACTTCAGGAATCTAAGTGTGATTTCACATCTACATATTGGTCTCTGACTGAAACCTTCCTCCTCCAATAGGATTCCAATGACCCTGCTTGACCCTACTACTCCCTCTGCCTTCCCAATATTTGCAGAAAAGTTAGCCAGCTTCCTCCATCTGCTACAGCCAGGGAAGGTTTGTGGAAGGAGGAGGAAGAAGAGGGAAAATGAGGAGGAAGAGGAACAGGGAGGCTGTCTGTTATAGTTAGCTCCTCTCCTTCACCAGGACTCAGACACCTGCCATCTGAGGCTGGAGAGTGAGGTGCCAGCCTCCAGGAAGCGGGCTGGAGGGGTTCCCTTTGACACTCCAGAGGAGGCGACAGCAATCTCCTGTTCTAGCTTGGTCACCTGAGGTTACAACCAAAACTGCCAGTGAAGGGTCCTGCTAAAGCAGTCCTTGGGGAAAAGCAGAATCATTGCAGTTTATGTGATATTTTTATATGTAGATATTCATCTAAATATTGTATTAGTTTCAATTTCATGATGGTCTTTATTTTGCCCCCCTTCTCAAATGTTTTTGTAGGTCTTTGAAAAGCTTATGCACTTTGGACACTGTCTCTGGAGCCTAATAGAGGACAGTGTTCAGGGCCGCAGAAGCGGGATCTCTCGCAGGCTTTTAATTCTCTTAAAACAACCTCTTTCCCAGGGCCATTTCAACTAACTTCCTAACTCAAAATCTTGGGATTTTCCATTGCTCCTTCTCAGGAGGCTTCTAGGAAACCTGGACAAAATGACGCACTCCTCCCCTGAAGTGTGAATTCCAAAGTTAGAAGCAGCCTTAGCTAATCCACAAAAAAGGCCCAATCATGTCCTTTCCTGAGCCTGGGTGTATGTTTGTCCTATAAAGTCCAAGTTTCTCTGTAGGAGAATTTCCATTTCTGTCGAGATGGGCAAGTCTCTGGTGATGTGGACTGAGGGGAGAAAATACAATAAAAAGAAAGTAAATAGATCTCATTACACACATTAGGGCAAAACCACTGGGAAAGTGCAGACCAGTAGCACAATATTCTGAGTAAGTTTTTAGTTATGGGTTTCCTCCATTCATGCTCACTAGATGTGATACTAAAAGGAAATAAAAAGTTTTAAGATGTCTTTGTTAATGCTGTGTTAAGTATATTCGTGGTAGAACACAGCTAGAATGAAGTTTAAGAAAGCACAAAGGATAATGTTGCAAAACTAACAAAAATTTATAAAACCGTTGCAGGATTTTAAACAAGCTGCACTGCTGAGCAAGACTAACGTGAGCCTGTGTCAAGCTGCTGCCTTGTGCTATCACAGGTATGCAATTTCGGCTGCAGCGCAAGCAAGCGCGGCCCTCTGATGAGTATAATAGAAGAACAGAAAGAGGAAAATGTGGAAGTGACAGGGGGAAAATGGGGAGAGACGAAGAATCCCTGCAAAGGGGTGGGGAGCACACCTAGGTGTGTCATCAGCGCCCTCCTACCTTCTAATAAGGTGTTTTAACCAAGTCCGCAAGCAAATGCCTGCATCCTGGCGCTGGATACACACTGATTCAAGTCCATTTACTGGGGAAAAAGACCTGGGTGATACACAGACCTGGGTGATACACAGACCTGGGTGATACACAGACCTGGGTGATACACAGATCCCCATTTACTGGGGAAGAAGACCTGGGTAATACATGCACAGCTTGAAATGTGTAAGAATAAAATTAAGTGATTAATTTTATTCCTAAAATGAAACTAACCTTAAAAGGCCTGTTTTCTACAAGAGAGGGTGATTTCAAAACATTAAATATTTTCAAATAATTTTGCATTTAGAAAACATATTTCTAAAACTAATTAAAATAATATCTGTAAACATCTACATAATACAATAAAATCTACAAAAATATATTTCTTAAAACATTATTACCTGCTTCTGAGATTACTGTAAGAGTAAGTCAAGTTATAGTAGGGGAGAAGAGAAAGTTACATAGGCTAAAATACTGAAGATTATTTTATAATTTGTTCTGAGATAATATTACATAGGTTTTTACTAATTATACGTTTTACATATCTACATATTCATTTAACTTCTAAAATTAGTTCCTGGTCATTTTGCTTTTAAAAGTATAGAGGTTCAGCATGTGAAGATTTTAATGTGAGATAAAATATATTTGGTTAAGTAGTAGTTCACAGTATTATTTTTTAAGACAAATAATAGCAATTAATTAGAGGAAAAATTAGGATAGTTCATAAACTATACAGACTAGGCTGTATAAATATCCAATTTTGAATTATTTAGGAGCTAAACATTTCTTTTTTTCTTTTTTAGGACATAGCACAGCTACATTTCCCTATGAAAGTTAGACTTTTTTCTTTTATGAACATAATAATGTAATAACTGAAACTTGTGAAGATGTCTTTGGGTTTAAAGGCCTAAATGGGGACATTTATTTTATATAGACAGCAAAACTTAGTCACACCATTGTCTATTTTAATCCAGCAACCTTTGTACAATCCACCTCTTTAAGTAATTGTCATTCTTGAAAAGGGATGGAATAATGATGACTGATGTGTTTGTTTTGGTGGGTGAGTACAGACCAAAAATGTCTGAGGTCCTTGCATTCTCTTAGATTAAAAACAGACTCCAAAATTTCTCCCAAACTCATTCCTGTGTTCAGCAACCGGGTCAGCAGATTTCTCTGTGTCTATTGCCAATCGCCTTCATGAATTGTAATCACTGGATAGACTACATGGCAGAGCCTTCTTAAGCTGACACTGCTTTGCAATTCCAAATAACCAACTTTTACCAGTTGATTAGAATCTCTATTGTCCCTTATTAAAAGTAGAATTTAAATCACCAGTAAAGCCCTAATAACCGACAGTCCCAATTCCATGTGTTTTGAGTTTTAACAGATTTACTGAATTTAACAATAAGAAATACTTAGTGATTCGTTGTATCTATTTCAGGAAAAAACGTTTTGCTTTTCAAGGTAGTCTACAACATACTTATATCACAGTGGCACAGTTTCTCGGTATTGCAGATTCATTACTGGTATCTTAGAGTGGGGAAAGTAAAAATTTTCCCAATTGGAAGACAATTTTAGAAAGGAATAAACATTTGAAATTTAGGGCTTTGATCTTTGAACTCAGGGAGTTGCAGACTTTTGAAGTGCGCCTTTGAAGAACTCGGGTTCTCCCTCTTGTGGTTGCTAGGAGACAACATTCTTCAGGCTGAATATCTACTTGCTGCCCAATTTGGCCACGAAGAGTATTGTGCTACAGTTAATTTTTAGATCCCTTTATGAAAGCCATCTTCATATGAAAACAAAATTGTCACAGAGGAAGAGTGTGATTACTCACAATTACATATCCTAGCCACTTTTTTACCCCAGCTCATTGATTTTACTATTCTTACGCTTGCATAAAATATTTTTGAAACTTTGACTCTGTAAACCACATTCTTTAGTTTGGGGAGGGAGGTATTTATGATTTATTTGTACAACTCAGTGGTGCACATCTGGGCACGTATGTGATTAATTTAGAAAGTGTGGTGGCCTCTGTCTATGGCACAGACTGCAAGCTCAGCTCACAGTCCCAACGGAAGGATGGACGCTGATGAGAAGATGCACCTCTGTCAGTGATCACATCATTCATGCAAACACATCTTATTTCAGAAAAAATGAATTTAATCTACTTTCGTATTTGTGGTAACTGATACCTAAGACTTTTATGTATTGATGAACATGTATCCTGACATAATATGTTTTTTCATTGCTAACTGCCATGTGATCATTTAATAAGAGCTTCAATCTACAGGACACCATGATACACTCATCTTCAGGAACAGGAAATTGCTGTTTCTGTTATGGCACCTGCATCATTTTTTCTATGTTGATGCGGGGAGCTGAGTGTCTCTGGCTTTGACACTGTCACCTGAACTTGATTTTTAGTTGTCACCTACTTTGAAGTGTTGGTAGGTGATTTTCAAGGTCCCTTTCCAGTGTTAAAGTTTAATGATTATGTACTTAGTTGAAACAGACTAGATGCTCATTACATGCTAGTGCTGATAACTAGATAGGTATAGAAAAATAATTACATTTAATCTCAATTAGCCTTTCTCCAGGCTAATTGAGATTAAATGTAATTATTAGATATGCATATGAGATGGAAAAGTGACTCCTTTATGAAACATATTTGATTCCCTTATCAGCCCTCACCCATACCACAAGAGAATAAATAGGGAAGAAAAACTGAGTTATTATTTAGTTAAATATTTTTACAAATTAATAAATAAAATGCACTTTTCTTCTTTTTCTCTTTTATCCTGGTGTCCAAAAAAGAAAGGGCCTACCTTTATAGATCTGAAATAAGGATTCCCATGAAAACATTTTGGTACCTTTTGTTGTATAAGAAAATATTAAATACATACAAATTTATTATAATCTGCTTTAAATAGTGTATTCCATCTGTATACTCCCCTCCCCCCTCCCATACTGGCCACAGATAGGTATTAAAAACAGATTTAGGAATGCCATGCAGCCTTTTATAATTCTGGAAAAAGAACTCTGGAATATTATCCCAGCATATTCTGCTATGAAAATGGCTTTTACCTCCTCTTTTACCACAATCTTTAAAGACCACTTCAGCCTTTCTTAGGTCATATGGACTCATGTTCTTACTTCCTATGATGGATAGATAATAAAAGTGAAAATTGTTTTGTAAGGGTTAATGTAAATCTTTATGAAAACTTTATATACAGGAAAGTACTTAGGTAACTCAACAGAAAGCATCAATAATTTTATTTATTTTTCAGAAACAACGAGTTTGCAGAAGCTGTCACTTTCTTCACATACGGTCTTAGTATTAATCCTTGTTTTGTGGATGCTTACATTGGACGGGGAAATTCTTACATGGAATATGGTAATAATGAAGGCATCAAACAAGCACAGAAGGACTTTCTGAAAGCGCTGCATTACAATCCAATATGCATAAAAGCCAGAATTTCATTAGGTTATAATTTGCAGGTAATATTACATAAAAACATTTTGGGCCATGAAAGCATTACCAGTGGGAAGAGGTCCACATCCATGCTAGTTGCTGGTAGGAGTGGATTTCTTGCAATATCCTGAGAAAAAGAGTTTTCTCAGACTCTCCCGGGAGAACAAGTGATTTCTTATTTGCGTGGAATTAAAACCCTGAGTTTCCAAGGTCCCCTCTCCCTCAGTCCCACCATAGAAGTGTAGCAAACTCCTTTGTTTAGGGGGGATTATGTGTTCCCAAATTTTCATGTGCTTGCAGTGGCTCTGCCTATTCTGGCCGATAGTCTCTGTTTCTAGGTTTGACTGGCTGGTGAGTACCCCCCCTGTATCCTGCTAACTTCACTGGGCTTGCATCTACCCCCCTTTGTGGGACCTCTTCCCCTAGTGGTCTGTGGGGAATGGGCCAGTGGTTCTCTGGGGAGTAAAATCGCAGCTTCCTGGTGAAGGTGCACAGTGACATGCATGGCCGGCCTCCTTTCCTATTACTAATACAACAGTCTCAGACGCACCTTTTGGATAAGAGGGAGAATATATTTGACTCTTTACTGGTGATGGGGATACCTGCTCGTTCTTTGGTTAGGAACATTCTATCTTTCTCTTATTATTAGTACCCACAGCAGCAGTGGGAAGCAGTTTCTCAGCAACCCTGCCTGCGAAACCCATGGGGGGGCTTGGTATACTAGTGCAATAAGGATCTTTTGAATCTGGTTTCTTTAACACCTTCACCCCTTTCTACCTCACCCCATGTTTATAGACAACTTTTAAAATTTGCCGGATGAGTTTCACACAGAAGAACCTGGCGAACACTTGTTTCACTAGCTCATATCTGGCCTTTCAAAACTTTTTTCCTATTGAATTAGTGGAAAGCTAAAGGGAATAAACAATGTGTGAAAGTTTGGAAGTGGACTCCAGCCATGCAATGAATGGGTCAAGCAACCACTGTATAGGGACTTCCGAATTTAGGGCATCTTCCAAATGGCAGTGAATTAGAACATACTGGGAAAGCAAGACCCCAGGTATTTGTCCTTCCAGCAAGATGGAAGAGTGCTACCCTGGGTGAGGCCAAGCATTTCTCCGAGTGCTTTTTGGGACACACTGACCTGACCCATGCACTCACCAAGTTCTTTGCACTAGTCAAATATGTTAATTGTGAGAAATGCTGACCTGTCCAAATTCAAATAACGGCCTCAGAGACAGAGGTAAGGTGAAACTGAGACTTTAAATTTTATTTTATTGTTTAAAGTATTACGAATAGTAGTACATATGTCTCCTTTTTCCCCCCATTGATCTTTCCCTGGCCTCCCCTACCACCCAGCACATGCTCTCCCCTCCTCCCCCTCCACCCCCACCGATGTCTTGTGTCCATTGGTTATGCTTATATGCATGCATATAAGTCCTTTGGTTGATCTCTTACCATCATCCCCCCAAAACACTCCCCTGGCTTTCCGCTGTAATTTGACAGTCAGTTCGATGCTTTGCCTCTGTATCTTTTTGTTCATCTTTATAAAGAACATTATAACCTGATGAAAACGAAACTTTTAATACATCCATGAGAGCGAGTGTTTGTCACTATTGTATTGGTACACTTGGGGCACCCAACACAGTCTATTTATTCAGTCTCTCCTCCAGTTGCTCATTGGCTGAGTATTATGGGGTCACCTGTTTCTTCATACATCGCCTAGGTCTTGCTATCTTCCATTGGACCATTTAAAAAAAATCAGGCTGAAGCCTTCTCTAGTCGTCTCTACCTCCCCCTGTCTAGTCGAGGCAGGCACCTGGCTGGAGGAGGGGGTTGGGAGGGGGGTGGAGGGGGACGTGGGAGCGGGTTTTTCACCATGATGTTAGCCCACATGCACAGTTCTTTGTTCCTATAGCCTCTTCCCTCTGCTCTGCATTCTGTTTGCCCTGGGGAAATTCAGCAAATTCCATCAAAAGCCAGCCATGCTGGAGATGGGTCATAGAGGTCCATTTCCCACATAGTGACCTTCTTGAAATAAAGTGCTAAAAGTGCTGTATTCTCCATGAAAATGAACTAAATAATCTTACATTCTCTTTTTATCTCTTTTAATTTCAAAAATTTAAACACTCGGCAAAAAAGTATATTCAAATGTTGTAAATTGCAGAAATTTCTTTTAAAATGCAATTAAAGTTGATTTTTTTTTCATTTAAAAATAAGTGAGTTTGGCTGGTTTAAGATTAATATATTGAAGGTGGTTGTTGGGATTGGTGGTTATAGTGAGATATTCCTGATTATTAAACTCTTCTTAATAAGGGAAATAAGCTTGCCTTCTAAGAATTAAACATAAAATTAGCCATTATTGGATCACAGTAGAAACTTGCAAAGTCAACTTAAAGAGACATACATGATGACTACCAAAGCATCTAAAGCCGACTGTAAACCAATGGAATAAGTTATCATCATTTAGTGCATTTAATAAACATTTACTGAGCACATAGGATAGGAAAGAACTGATCTCGGCCTAGGAATAGAGTAATGAACAAACCATACTTGGTATTTCTTGGAGTTTACTATCTAGTGGAGACATGAGCATCAAGTAGTCACATGATTCGTCCTTTAGTTATATGCATGACAAGTGCAACGAAGGAAAAGGATGGGTTTTGGAACATTTATAACAAGGGGAACCTAGCTTTGAGGAGTAAAGGAGAGCTTTTAAAGAAATTAACATTTAAATTGAGATGTGAAATTCTAGTAATTAATCAGGCATAGGAGTTGGGGGTGGGACGCAGGGTTAGGAAAGGAAAGAGCTGGGGGGCCAGGGAAGGGAAGGTTAGGAATTTGGGGTGATGTGAGGTGAGACTAGACTGTAACTGGAGGTGAAGGCCTTCCCAGTCAGTTAAAAATGTGAGGGTCACTACCGAGAGCAGTGACATCGATTCATATTTTATGAAGATGTCACTGGATACATATCAACATGGAAAAGGACTTAAAAAAAACCAAAACACATTAGTCCGAGGAAAGATTGAATCAGGAAAGGAAGGACTGAAGGACAGTTCAAATCCTCCGCAGGGGACAGTGATCATTTGTTCAACAAATACAGTTTTCCTTACTGTGTGCTTAGCCCTAGAGATACGGAAGTGAGCAAAACAGATGCCAGGAGCTGATGATAGATATAATTCTACTGTGGGACTGTTTGCAGCTTAATATTCTAAAAATTTAATCTCAGTTCCCCTAATTCCTTGTTATGAAATGAATTTGTGATGGTGGTGGTGAATTTCACATAATTTGCCAAGAGGAAGAAGATCTGCTGGTTAAAGAACAGTGTCTTACTAGTTATCTCTGACTAATTATATGCCTTATTAGTTTTATGCAAGAGTCACTGGGCTCATCTTGGTTAATGTGAGTCAGCTTCTGAGATTCCGGCCAGTTGGGTTTTTGAGCCCATAGGAATACTAGCAAAGGACAGGCCCCAGGCCATGTTGAATTCATCAACTCACTGCCTTGCTGCGAGGAGGTATTTAGTTGCCAGTTGGTCTTCTCTAGGAAATATTCTGACATCATTCTATGCACAGTGCCCCTCCCCTGGCCTTTTTCCTTGCTTTCCAGCTGTCACTAAGGTTAGTATAAATAGATGCTTTGTAGATTTGCGTGTATTTTCCATGAAATATGTGTAGTGATCCTAAAACTTGTACAATTTATCAAAATAGGTTTTACACAGTAGTTTATGCATTTATTTATTCAACACGTATTTATTTCGTTATGTATATTATGCATAATCAGAGATCCGATGCCAAGCAAATAAATACAATTTCTGCCTGTGTATGCAGAGCTCAATTTTGTGGTGATTGTCCAAAGCATATATGTTTCCCATGGTGGCTGTGATTTTATGTTGTCCAAGATTGGTATGACATGACTCTATTAGATTTATTTTAATTAATCAAAAATTCAGTGTAAATACCCAGAGGTAATTAAAGTCTATTTCCTGTTTAAAATACCTTATATTTAGCACTGTATAAATATACATTTTCTAAAGGTTTTATTTGATTAAGTTAGAATCAAATATTTGTCATGTTATGGACAATTTCCTACTTCATGTAAATGAAAAATTATTTTAGGCCCAAGGAAAATTCCAGAAAGCTTGGAACCACTTTACTATTGCCATAGAAATTGATCCAAAGAGCTACCTAGCCTTTGAAGGAAGAGCTGTGATCTGTCTTCAGATGGGTAATAACTTTGCTGCAATACAGGATATTAACGCTGCCATTAAGGTAAAAATCCACTTAGATTTGTTGTAATTAGCATAAATTAACACCATCAATGAATAGGGTTAAGTAAAAATATTCTGTTACGTTTTAAAGTGATTTGTAGAGAAAATAATATATATACATTGTCCCAAAAGATTCCTAAAAATTTATTATGGCTTGCCAGTTCTATAACCTGAATACCTTTAAAATTCAAAAACAAATTCCTGGTAAATGTTGATTCTCTCAGTAAATGCAATTTATCATTTTTTGGCATCATTATTATTTTGTAATAAAAAAATGAATGCAAAAAACAAACAATGTTCTGGGTTTGAAGGAACTATAGGAAGAATAATGTAATTCCCCAGATTCTTCTGTAGTGAAAAGGCAAGTAAATTTCTCAGGTTTTTTATAAAATGAAAGAAAATCTTCTTCTTTATTTTCTAGATTTTTGAATTTTGTTTCTGTCGCTTCGGGTAGATGTTATAATCTTTTAGATGAGAAAAAGGAAAGACCTGAAAGATAATTGCTGCTGCTTAGAACAAATAAACATGTTAACTACTCAATTTCTTTCCCAGCTTGAGCAGAGCTAAGCAGATAAGCCATCCCCCATGTTCTTTGGAAAGGAGCTGAGTAAAGCTCTAAGATTATTTATTTTATTATAACCAGAATCAACAAAGTGTTGACATTGGACCAACTTCACACCGAGTCCTCTCTCAAAATATTTGCCCTAATAGGGCTTCCCTGAAGTATAAGGTTACTAGCTTCCCACAAGTAGATTTCATAATGTTCATTTTTGCAGATGTGAAATCAGAGATAAACACTATTCCCAGATGCTAAAAACTCATACTATTAAATTGCAGATCAATACTACAGCAGAATTCTTAACAAACCGTGGTGTGATTCATGAGTTTATGGGTCAGCAACAAAATGCAATGAGAGACTACCAAGCAGCAATTTCTTTAAACCCTACCTATGCACTGGCTTACTTTAATGCAGGAAATATCTACTTTCACCACAGGCAATTTTCCCAGGTAATGTGAGTTTTCCTTAACATTTTCTTTTTAAATTAAATGCTTTCTTTATTATATATAGTTTAAAATTCAGCCCTTATATCCTAGGCTAACCATTCCTTAGTTCTTTTTTAAACAAATGTTGTCCTTTATAAGAATGTTTATAATTAATTAAATGTTTAACCCCTCTGGATTTATTCTTCTAATTATCACCATCCATTCAACATTTGTCCAGCAAACATTATTTTGGACTTACCAAAGTGTCTTGCTATCCATTCTGTATCTTTTTGAGTCAGAAGCTAATCATTTATTGTCACCCTTTCATTTCTATTGTGATAAGTTATTATGGTAATGCCTTTTCTCCAAGTACTGCTTTTAGCAGTATCCCACTTATTTTGGTCTTTGAAGTTTTAATTTTTGTTTTCCCAAAATTTTGCACTTGTAATTTTATTTTCCCTTTGACTTAGTAATAAATTAATAAGGCATTTGAAATATCCAGATAGACAGACTTTTACATTTTCTAGTTTTGGTACTTATTGAGTTTTAATGTGGTCTAATATATGGCAAATATTGAAAAATATTAAAGGGTTCTTTTCAAAGAAATATAAGATATACCTTATTAATTATATTTTTATTTAATCAGTATCCATTTTTTTTTTCATTTGGTTGATCTTGGACTGAGAAAGGTTTATTTAAGTATCATATCATTGGTTTGGTTCTATATAATTTTTGATATCTCTTGTAATTTCTACTTTATGAAAATTGCTGCTGCATTATTTCTTCTGTAGATATTAATACATGTTATGGTATATGCATTATATATTGTAACCTTCAGCATTATACATGCCCTTCTTTGTTTTTTAAAGCTCTTTGGAATAAATAAGATCTGACCTCTGATTCCATTTGATTTGCTTTTGCCTGGTATTTGTCCTTCCTTTATTTTCAATATTTAGAATCCTTTGTTTTATTTATTTTTTTTATTTAAAAATATGTTTTATTGATTTTTTACAGAGAGGAAGGGAGAGGTATAGAGAGTTAGAAACATCAGTGAGAGAGAAACATCGATCAGCTGCTTCCTGCACACTCCCTACTGGGGATGTGCCCGCAATCAAGGTACATGCCCTTGACCAGAATCGAACCTGGGACCCTTCAGTCCGCAGGCCGACGCTCTATCCACTGAGCCAAACCGGTTAGGGCATAGAATCCTTTGTTTTAGATGTGTCTTTTATATGTAGCATAGAGTTGGATTTTGCTTGGGGGTGGACTGAACAGGGTTAATGGGGGAAAAAGGGTACTTATGTAATACTTTCAACAATAAAGAATTATTTTTTTAAAAAAGAAAAAAAGCCAATTTGAAAGAAATTATCTTTTAATAGGTGGGTTAAGCCCATTTTCATTTTGGCATAATCAGTATGTTTGTTTTTCTTCTGTTATTTCTGCTTTCATGTATTTTAGAAGAATTTTGTTTTGTGGTCTGTTTAATTTTTTTCAGTTTTACTGATAGTGAGAAAATTTACAGTTTTGCCCTAGTGACTACCTTTATAATAGTAGTTTTATACCCTTATTTCCTTGTATTTTTAGTTTCTCTACTATGAACAACAATAAGTTACTCTCTTCATCTATTATTCAATTTTACTTAATAGTATTCTCTTGTAATTTTTTTCTACTGTGTATTCTTAAATATGCTTGAGTTTATTGTATCAGCTTACTTTCCACTGTCACTGTTCTCCCATTTTCTTGTGAGTTTCATAATTCCTATACTGCCAAAGGATTTAATATTTGCGTACTGTTTTGTTACTCTTATTTCAAATTTTCATCTTAGTTTTCCAGTTAAGTATGTTCAATTCACATTACCAGATTTTTTGCCAGTTTCCATCCCAACCAATCATTTCTTGGTTGTCTGAAATTCAGGTCCTTCAACAGGTCCTAAGAAAGGGCTTATGCGAACGATATTCCTTGGATTTTTTCATGGTCATCACTGTTTGCCTCTAGCCTTTATATCTTAAGGAGACATATCTGGGTTTAAAACCCTTGCCTCTTTTTTTCCCCTTGGGTATCTTGTGTTGTTTTGCTGTTTTCTGATATTGTAGGTTGATGTCAAGAAGCTGAATACAATTCAGTTTTTGTTATTTGTGACTTTTTCTTTTGTTAGAATAACCAAATGTTTTTAATGAAAAGTTTTAAGAATGCATGCCTTAGAGTTGACCATTGGTGTCAAAGTTAACAAGCACACAGTATGTGTTTTCAATATGCAGATTTCAAACAAGTTTTGTTGAATTCAGTGAAAATTTTTTTCTGTTTCATGGTTTTGATTTTCTTCATTGGGCAACTCTATCTATCTATCTCCTGTCCTTTAGCTTCTATATATTTTTCAACTATTTTTCTCATTTCTTAAACCTCTTGATTTCTTTTTCAATTTTGTTGCCTTCTTCACTGTGTTTTTTGAGATTTTTTTTGTCCCCTGGTAGACCTTAGAATTCAAGTTCTCTTTAGTTTTTTGTTTGTTTGTGTGTTTGTTATTGTAGTTCCATCACATTTCCAAGTCAAACGTTACTGGCCATATCTTTTCTGAGATCCTTTGTTTCTGAATTACTTTTTTCTTAAATGGAATTGCTTTTATAATGAATTTTTTTCTAGTTCATTTTGAAATACTACGTTATAGTGTTTAATCTAGACTGTAGCAGTACTTTTTTTTCTGGTGAGTTTTTACTTTCAAAAAATTAAATTACTTTCATCCTTGTTTTTGCCATGAAGGCAGGTGAATCACTTTTCTGTTACTCATATTTGAATGTAATAAAATTTTTTGAGACCTGTCTCTTTTATATTCTCCTTCATCACTCAAAACTGCTACCATACTTCTTCTTCTTTTTTTAAAAAAATAAATATATTTTTATTTCTTTCAGAGAGGAAGGGAGAGGAAGTGAGGGAGATAGAAACATCAATGATGAGAGTCATTGATCGGCTGCCCCCTGCACGTCCCCTACTGGGGATCGAGCCTGCAACTCAGACATATGCCCTTGACTGGAATTGAACCTGGTACCCTTCAGTCCACAGGCTGATGCTCTTTCCACTGAGCCAAACAAGCTAGGCCTCACTACGCTTCTTAATAGAACAAATTTTGAGGCTTTCATGTGTGAAGAGGCTATGGTTCTTACCTATATTTCACTGAAAAAATTCAACAAGTATTTCCTGTTTCCACTTAGCTTTCCATTCTTTCAATCTTCATGTATTTATGATGTACCTGCCATGTGAGAGGCATTTATAAGTGCTCTGAGGATATAGGTAAGAAAGGATTCTTTTATGATGTAGCTTATATTTTATTGGAGGAAGAAATAGAAAATAAATAAGAAAACATTTGAAGTGATTCATGCCTAATAACAGTCTCACATAAGCATTATTACACCAGTATTAGCATATCTGTAAGACTGTAAGATTACCTGGTAGCTAGTATAGATGGAGAGAAAGGGTTTGAGGAGCAAGTTCTGGGTAGCACCGGTGTTTAGAAGTGAAGCAGAAAGGAGAGACCAGGAAGTAGACTGAGGCAGGAGCATTCAGCCAGGATGAGCAGGAGAGCATATTCCTCTCAAGAATAACTGTTGTGAGAAGGGCAAAGTGTCCTGTGTGAAATGCTGCTGAGATGTCAAGGACAATGAGGATGGCAGAGATCACTGAGGACTTTGGCAAGAACGTTGTTGGCATAGCAGTACAGCAGAGGCTGGAGCAGGAAGGGTTGGGGAGAACATGGGAGGTGAAGAATTAGGGGCCGTGCCGCTGGTCCAAGCATTTCTTTGTGAAGAGTAGTGAAACGGGGGTGGTAGCTAGAGTGGGTTGAGAAGTGTTGTTGCTGCTGTTTTTCAGATGAGGGCTAATTGATTCATGCTTCTATGCTAATGAGAAGGGTCTAGGATAAAGGTAGAAGTTATTGATGCCGGAGAGAGTGGCAGGGACAATTAGGATCCAAATCTTAGGGAATTTGATAGGGTTAGAGTCTGGAAGTTGCAGGGTAGCCTTTGCTTGGAGCAGGATGCATGATGCGTTATGTCATGAGGGAAGGCAGAGAGGTCACCGCTGAGTATAGTTTGGTGACTATCGATAGCAGGCATTCCTACTCGTTATATTTCTTCCATTGAATGCAAGCATCCATTAGCAGCTGGGGGCGGACAGTTAAAAAGAGACACGAGTTGGCTGAGAGTCTGGTAGAGAAAATGTGAGATGCATGTGTGAGGGAGTGGTAGGGTGGACACACTAGGGAAATGTGGCAGAGAAGCGTAAGTTCTCTTTTTGTCTTTTTCAGTGCACAATTCTTTTATTTTTTCTCTAAATTTTTTTTCAGTTACAGATGACAATATTTTTTATTAGCTTTATGCGTACAGCATGGTGGTTAGACATTTATGTAATTTAAGAAGAAATCCCCCCACCTGGCACCATCCATAGTTATCAGACAACATTAAGCTGTCATCTGAGGTTTGTGGTCATGAATTTAGAATGAGATCTTGACTCTGTACTGATTTGTATACAATTCTTCCGATACAGAGTCAATGCTACTTTGTGTCACTCCACACTTGTTTCTGTATGTTGATCTCATATCTCCTCACTCCAATTAGATGGTAAACTCGTAGGGCCAGGAATCAAAACCCTTCCTTTCCCCTAGATTTCCTTACTCAGAAAGCTTCTCTGTATGTGTGGTTTAGACTGCCTGTCAGCCTCCACCTTACTTATGAGCTCCTAACCCATATTTATCACCAGGTGCTAAATCTGGATATTTTACAAGTGCATTAGGACCAAAACAGAATTTCTATATCCTCTACCCTTTGTCCAGTGGTTCTTCATATAAATCTTCTCTCAATTTAAGAGGTTATCTTGCCGGACACACCCTGGGGCCAACCTCCTGGGGTCCCTCCCAGGCCTCTAAAATATTTCTTCTAATTAATTTCCTTTCAGTGGGCACGGATTCATGCACCAGGCCTCTAGTTTTAAGTAATAGACTTTGGAAATTTTAATAGAAAGGTAGATTGTTCAAAGTTAGGCACATATTATGTTTCACTAAATTCTTTTATTTTTAGCTTTGGCAGGCATTTACTCCTTCCTGACTGAAGTCCTGCTTTGGTGATGTACAATTGTGTCACCTTTATTAATCATTTATCAGTGAATTAGGATGAAGCCTAACTTGCTTTTGTTGTTGTTGTTGTGAATTCCTCACCTGAAGATATTTTTGCCATTTATTTTTAGAGAGAGTGGAAGAGAGGGAAGCGGGTAGGCAGGAAAAACATTGATGCGAGAGACACACATAGATTGGTTGCCTCCTGCACATGCTTTGACTGGGAGTGGAGCCTGAGAAATTTTGGTGTGTGGGCCAACGCTGTAACACAGGCCAGGGCCTAAATTGCTTTTTGAAGGACGTCTTATCCCTGCTCAGAGTTGTTCCCTTGTCTAATTTCTGATGATTGTGAGTCCAGCTTTCTGTTCAGGAATAAATTCTCTTTGGGCTCTTCACAGGATGCCAGTTTTGCTGCCATGTTAACATCCTCAATTGCACTTAACTGCAGCATAGAAGAGTTGTCATTCTTGGATGAAATGGTTTACAAAATCTTGATCTAATTGCCTCTCAAATGTCGTAGGCAGCCAAATTTCATGGAGTATTGCCTGAAGATTATGATGTATCTTCATTTATAGACACTGGGAATAATGATATCTATCTAATCTAATAAAAGACTAATATGAAAATTAACCCCCACTCTGTTACACCCACAATCCATGCCCACAAGCCATGCCCACCAACTAATCAGGAGCAAATATGCAAATTAACTCAACTAAGATGGCAGCAGTCACAGAGCTGGAGTTGCCCCGGACAATGGAGGAAGCCAGGTCCCTGCGGGCCTTGAGCTCTACTCAAGGCTACAAAGTTTCAATTATAGAAGATAAACAAACCCCAGATACCTGCCAGGCTGAGACCTTGGGTTGCCAGAGGCAACCCAGGCTTCGAGTGGGGGACCAAGGCAACAAAGTTTCAATTAGAGAAGTTGAATAAATCCCAGATACCTGCTTTTAGCCAGACATCCCAGTAGGGACCCAAACCTTGAAGGGGCTGTGGGCAGCCTGAAAACGGCTCTCAGCCCCTCACCCAGGCTGGCCACACCTCCATGGGGTGAGGGTCCCCACTGGGGGGCTTGGCCAGCCTGAAAACAGCCATCAGCCCCTCACCCAGGCTGGCCAGGCACGCCAGCATGTGGACATCCCCCGAGGGGTCCCAGACTGCAAGAGGGCACAGGCCAGGCTGAGGGACCCCACCGAGTGCACAAATTTTTGTGCACCAGGCCTCTAGTATATGTATATATAAGGCTAATATGCAAAGTGTCCCTTTGGGAGTTCAACTAGGAGACCGGGAGTTTGATCGCTCACTATGATGTGTGCTGACCACCAGGGGGCAGCATGAACAAAGGAAAGCCCTGGCCAGCAGCCAGCAGCTGGGGAAGGAAGACCCTAATTGGCCCTGATCATAGGCCAGGCCTAGGGGTCCTACTCATGCATTAATTTTGTGCACCAGGCCTCTAGTATCAATAATAATTTAGTCCTTACTAGATTCTGCATCATTCTTAATACTTTACTACTAGCTCACTTAATCCTCATAGCAGCACTGGACATAGATTTCTATTTGTTACCTTCATTTTACAGATGAGAAAAGTTGAGGAAAAGAGAGTTTTAGTTACCCAAAAGCAGAGATAAGTAGTAGAGCCAGGATTTGAACCTAGAAATCTGGTTCTATGGTCTGGGCTCCTGACCATGCTATCAGGATTTCCTTTCGCCAATGATAGAAGTGAACTGAGGAAAAAAAATCCCTGAGAAACAGAGAACAGTTCCGTGAAGGACACTGGTAGAAAGTGATCAGAGAGGTAGGAGAAAAAACAGGGAGGCACCCTGATTCAAGGACAGAGAGAGTTTTAAGAAGGAAGGAGATCAAGAGTGTTCATGCCACAGAAATGTAATGGAAGAAAATAACTAGAAAATGTCCACTGGGTTTGAGGACATCTTCCATCTTAAGAGCAAAACTCATGGAAGAGGGAGAGGTAGGTGTTGGGGGAAAATGAAGTGGTAAGGAACTGGAGAGAGCAAGCTCTACTGTGGAAAATGACTTTTCCTTTAGGGAAGTTTAATGTAGGAGCCAATTTTGATCAATCATGGAGTTAGAGAAGAGATTCTTACTTTCAGTGGTAGGGTGTCTGATCAACATCTCAAGCCATTTGTGATGAAAGTCCAGTTTTGTTTTTTTTTTTAAATTTCTAATTTGTTGTTGATCAAGACCCCAATACTGATATACGGACCACACTTTGAAGGGTCCTTCCAGCTTGATGATGAATTATGAGTAACAGAGCCTGTGATCTTCTTGACAAGCTGGTGTTTATCTTCTCTCATCCTTCATTATAGCTTTTCATAGTATAACTTAGTTTTTAATCCCTTTTTAACATGGGTTAGAAAATCTTATTTTCAAAATTTATTTCTTTAGTTCTCAGAGACTCTGCTTTTATATGAAAAGTGTTAATTTTTTAATGTATTTTGCCTTCTTATTGGGACCTTATTTTCTAACTTATATTTTACCTTTTCCTTGTGCTGTGTAGGGGTGTGGGATCTAAGGGGTGAGGGGAAGGGAGTAAAACATTTCACTTTAATAGAGAATATTTATTTTTTAAAACTATTAAATTTATTCGAGTGACAGTGGTTAAGCTTACATAGGTTTTAATTTTGCAGTTCTATAATACGTCGTCTGTGTACTGCATTGCATGGCCAAGTCTTCTATTCCTCATCACTGCTGTTGTCTAGAATTGCCTACTGGGGGTGACAACAAAAAGCACACCAACTGTTGGCCAGCTTTATTACTGGGGTTTGCATTCTCTACAGACAGTGAACCATCTTATCATCTGTATCTGGGATGAAATGCTCCCAGTAGTATCCCCTGGAAGTACCATTGGCCTTAATTTTACATTAAGAGTAAAAATACTTCAAATTCTTGTGTAGCTGCCAATTAAATTGTATTCAGATTATTATTATCTTCACATTTTATAGGCCAGTGACTACTTCTCAAAGGCTTTAAAGTTTGATCCAGAAAATGAATGTGCTACCATGAACCGAGCTATTGCAAATACAATATTAAAGAAGTATGAAGAAGCAAAAGAAGATTTTGCAAATGTAGTTGAAAGATGTCCCTTTTGGTCTGCAGCGTATTTTAACAGAGCACAGTTCTACTGTTGTTTAAAGCAATATGAATTAGCTGAGGAAGACCTCAGTAAAGGTATAATTTGTAATGTTTTGGGTAAGATTACAGAGGTTAATGTATTTTTTAAATAATAAAAGAATAAACTTACCCTGTTTCCCTGAAAGTAAGACATCCTCTAAAAATAAGACCTACTTACAGTTTTGCCCCTCGCTGCAATATATGGCATCCCCCCAAAATAGAACCTCCCTGATAATAAGTCCTCCCCGAACATAAGGCCTCCCAAATAATAAGCCCCCTGAACATAAGGCCTCCCCAATAATAAGGCCCCCCCCAAAGCTACCGTAACTCTGGACTCTGGGCCATAGCAGCGGGCGACACCACGCAGCTCACTGTTGGCCGCAGCGTAGCTGGAGCAGACAGGAAGTGTGAGGTCTCTTTTAATCAGAGAGCCCGCGCCACTGCCAGGACAAGCTGCTGCCTCCTGCTTCTCGCTCTGCCCTGACTCACAATTAGACAGTGAGTCATGCGGGGCAGGAATCGGGCACATTGTGTGGACACACAGGTAATAAATTTCCTTTTTTTTTCAGTAATAAATGTGTACCATATTCTTTTTCATGGAAAAATAAGACATCCCCTGAAAATAAGACCTAGTGCATCTTTGGGAGCAAAAACTAATATAAGACACTGTCTTATTTTCAGGGAAACGGTACCAGGTACATTGATCTAGAAAAACTTACATTAGAAATGAGTGTTTTTATATACCATGTCTTTAATGTAATCAATATAAGTTCCTCTATGTAATAACTTGTAGTATTGGTCAGTTAAAATGCAGAAAATTATTAGGGAAACTATACACAAGCATTGGCAGCCTTTCAAAGAAAGACATTGTACTGTTTCCCCAATTTAACTTTCTAAAAAGATTCAATATTTAAATTTAAATAGGTGCATATGAAGAAAATGTTTTTAAACAGTAATACTAAAGTTGTTTATTATAAGATTTTTATTTTAAAAGCTGAGACATTTTGAGTGTCAGCATGAAAAACATCTTGCATTTTTTTCTTTTACAGCTCTGACTTTGAACCCTTATGACGCCCTGGTATATAACCTCAGAGCAGAAGTTCGTGGTAAGACAGGTGCGATTGAGGAGGCTCTGGCTGACTATAACCAAGCACTTGATCTTCAAGAATATGCCAAGTGATATGATTACATAGACTGGTTTCTGTAGCAGTTTACACAGCTGTTAAACCAGAAATTGAAATGTATTTGTTGTTTAAAACAAAGTTGCACTATCTTCACTATTTCATTATTATGTTTGGTGTTCTCTAGAACCCTTTCATGCATTTTAACAACATATTTATGCTCTATATTAATTTTAAAACATTTAGATCATTTTATGCATATTTGGAAAAACTCAATAATTGAATTTCTTCATCGGGTGCAGAATTTAAATGGGAATGTTTCTTAAAGATTATTAACACTTCAAATATTTTCTTTAAGGTAAAATAATTCCTTTTGAAATATTACTGCACGATTGTAGAAAAAGTGTCAACCTTTCTATCAATATCTTCTCACCATTAAATTCAATGCTGTTTAATGTGTATGATTAAAAAATAAATATAGAGCTGTTGACCATAAAGAAATTGAAGTCATGTACATTTCCTCTCTCCTCTTTTAAGTAATGTCTATTCAGGCTTGTATTTCTCCTACTGCTTACATTCTTCCAACAGATAAACACATTCCCTTTTTCTAAGGTTCCCTCTCTTCCAGGACAGCAGCTATAAGATTCTGAGCACAGGGTTCCTTGGGAGTGTTCCCTCTACTTTAATGTAAATTTGTAAACATGCACTTGAAGTTAGTGCTTCATAGTAGGTGATAAGTAAAAATAAGTTAAAACAGCTAAAAATTCTTTGTAGACTACCTGTTGAGTGAACCAAAGAAGAACCCCTTTTCTTCATCTTACTGATGGGAACAAGGTCTTCTGACTCTGAGCTCATCCTGACTTGCTTCAGTTTGTTTTCCTTTTTCATTTCATTCTCCCAGTACCTTTCCAGCTTCCCCGGGAACCTGTTTTCACTGAGATCGGACATTCCGGAAAGAATTCCTCTTCCTCCGAGCTTCATTTGATTTCAGTTTGATGTGCCAGATTTTCACAATGGCAAGTGGATTTTCAATGTGGCGATGCTTCACGTTCTTCAGAAAACTTCCTTGACATGCTATGTGGGCCCCGGTCTTCTTTAGAGGGTTACTGCAGACTGGCGAATCACGCCCACTTTTAGTAAGCTGCTCAGGCCCTCTTGCTCTCACTTACCTCCAGTCTCTTTAGCCCCAGCCCCAGCCACAAATGAGATTCAGACCAACCTCCTGCACCCACGGACAGCCCCTCCTCTCAGGCACAGCCACACCTGTCTCACCGACTGCCGTGGCATCTCCTAATACTGAAGCGGCTGCTGCGGGATCCTCCCAGTGTCCACCCACGTGCACTGTGGATGTGCGGCACACCTAAGTCTGCTGTCAAATGAGCCTTCGGTGATGGGGAAAGGAGCTGGTAGACGGGGTCTTCTCCCTCCATCTGTTGCTGGAGTGTCCTGAGACACGTGGTTTACACAGTCTTATTTAACATTTCCTGTGAGTAGAGAGTTCCTTGACATCTACACAGCTTTCACAATCTCTCTCTCTCTCTCTCTCTCTCTCTCTCTCTCTCTCTCTCTCTCTCTCTCTCTCCCTCCCCTTAAGGCTGCAAGATAAGATGAATAAGCTTAGAAAATGAAATTAGGGAAAAATAAACGTAATCATTGAGACCACTCTTCTGTAAAAACATGTTGCTAAAAACAGCTCTGTCAAGATGACGAAGATGAAATGTCTGAAATCATGATGTACCAACACCTCAAGCCAATCGCTGTAATTTTTATAATTGGATGATGCTATGACATAATCTAGTTGTAACTCAATCAAGTATAATGAATAAGAAACTGTAGCAACATTTAATTTACTACCCTGTCTTAAGAAGCATCAAGGGGGCATGGTGTTTATTGAACCTACAATGGGGGAGGGGAAGAGGGAATGGTGAGAGTGCAATCATTGTATGTATGTTCCAGGCTCTGCCTGCTGAGCTGGTGCTCTAGAGAGTAGACAGGAGCATTCTAATCCTTTGACCTCTTGTTAGTTGGTAAATTCCCATGAAGGAAATGGAGCATGCCATTGTCAGCCTTAAGGCACTACATCATCAGGCAACTCAATCACTTTCCCCCCATCCTTGATTCTATTCTAGCCAAGGAGTCTAATAAAAATGTAGTTTTCTATGTGGATATGTAGAACAATATTTATAGTATAATTCCACTTATAAAATTATGCATATAAATAAATATACCCATTATAGTTTCATTAAAAGTCTTAAATAATTTTTATACACCAGCCTTTGTACCTACAGAGACTACATTGCTGGTGGTGTAGGGATTTTGGTAGAGAGTGTGGGAGGTTTAAGAGAACCTCAGTTTGATTTTTTTTTTTTTTTACTTTTGACACTTCTGCATCGTCTAATTTATTTGTTTCTTAATCTCAAGTGTGTATTGGTTTCTAAACAGGAAAAAATATAAAAATATCTCCCTTGGCCCCTAAGATAAACAGTTTATTTGAGGTAACGCGTACGATGATAAAAGATGCACATTGCCTTTTCCTCTGGGTGCCTCCAGGGAGCTCAGCTCAAGCTGGTGAGTAGTGCCCCATTAGAGGTCCAACAGGTTCTGCCAGGTCTCACCCACAAAGCATCTCAGGTCCAAACACCAAGACCATCTCTTCAGAAAATGTAGCCTTAAAAGAATCTTTAGAAAATACATAAACATAGTAAAATTTCCAAGAAAAATATAAACTGTGATGCTTAAACTTCAATCAGTTGAGTTCTTCTGTCTTTCCAGCACTGCATTGTAATTCGTTTGCAAAAGGAGAAGTTCTTGGTTTGCATGTGCTCGTGCAGTGAATTTGCTTTACTTTAGAGCTCTACTTCTCCGGGGCTTCTGACAGAAAGAAAAAAATCACTGAGAACTGTTTGTTAACATATCTACAACTTCATGACATAAAGTTTAATAGAAAAAGGAATCTTAAGAGACCAGTGGTTTATGCTGATATATGTATAATTTTGTAACTGTGACTTCAAAGGAAAATATCATTAAGCAGAAAAAGCATCATTTACATTTGAAATATAAAAATGCTCCTTAATTTTACTTCATTTGGTCAATAGGTTAGACAATTCCATATATATTCCTTGCATATACTAGAAGGGTAATATGCAAATTGACCCTAATGGTGGAATGACCAGAACAACCGCTCCACCAGTCACTATGAGGCACACTGACCACCTCTTGGTCCCCTCCCCCCGGCCATTAGACCTTGATCGCCCAATGGCGATAGGGGAAGGAGTGGGTGGTGGCGGGGGATGGGCTGGCTGCTGGTAGCTGGGGAAGATGACCCTGATCGCAGGCTAGGCCTAGGGACTGTACCTACGCATGAATGTTGTATGCTGGGCCTCTAGTGTAAATATAAAACTATTGGGTAGTTTAAAGTACAACTTTTGCTTAATGTGTTTCTAAGACATAAGGAATAGATTCCTAATGGCATTGTGTGGAGCATTTCTTTTTTTCTAGAACCTTCCCCAGAGACGAGCTATGTAAGTCTATAAATCAACGTAGCTTGACTTATATTTAGAGAAAGAAAAATAATTGAGAATTTAATGTTTTATGGCATTAGGACTATTACACACTAGAAAGTTTATTTTAAAAGCCTGTTATAAATCAAAGGATTCTGAGTTTATTAGACTAAATGTAATAAATGTTTATTTATTATAAGGTAAGAACAAATCTAAATTTTCCCTTTAAATTTGGAGACCAAGATAAAAATTTTAGTGTCTAAATAAAGGTGTTTTATTACACACAAACTAGAAATGAGATCTTTTCTTAAAAATTATAGAGCAATGATTTTAAGAAAGTCTTGGAGCCCTATTTTGAAAATTTACAACTTCTACAGTACAACCCTGTGCTTTTAAAATGTGGGCTATACCTCAGCACAATTTTCCTGGGGGTATTTGCTGCTGAATAATGTATGTATGGGTTGTGTAATGGCTCCTCAGAGCATTCTCCTCTCCATGGGAACGCTGGCTTCCCTAGTATTGCATCTCCCACTTTCTATTTCTGTCCTGTGTGTTTGGTCGTGAGTAAAAAGGTGAGGGGAGAATATCTGAGAATTGCAAATCCTTGGCAATGCTGGAAGTAGTTTACCTCCCTAGACTTTGCTTTGTAGCTTGGTTGTGAAAATTAGATTTCTGCATAGGGCTTCTTAAAAGGGAGGTCCAGTAGTTCTCAACCTTCCTAATGCCATGACCCTTTAATACAGTTCCTCATGTTGTGACCCCCAACCATAAAATTATTTTTGTTACTACTTCATAACTGTAATGTTGCTACGGTTATGAATTGTAATGTAAATATCTCATATGCAGGTTGTATTTAGGCGACCCCTGTGAAAGGGTCGTTCGATCGCCAAAGGGTTCTCGACCCACAGGTTGAGAACTGCTGTTCTAGGGGAATAAGTGGGCAGCCAAGGAATGTCAGTTTTACTTGAGGATTTTCAGAGGAAGAGAAGAGGGAGAAATTGTATTTAACTAGAAAGCAATTGAAAACATTTTAAAATAGAAAGATAGAGCTATGTCATGGGAAATAACTATAAATGTTCACATGAATCTGAAAGGTAAAAGATAAGATTTTTGGTGACATTTTTCCCTTTTGGGCGGCTGCTTTGGGATGTGCCACAGACCTATTGGTATCAGTATTCACTTCCCCCTGTGGCTGGGGATCATGAGACAGTAGCTATCTCCACCCGCAGTGACACAGCAACTCTGTTCCTGAGGCCCCCTTCATGGCAGGTGCTCGCTTGTGACTCCATTTTACAGATTGGAAAACTTGGCTCCAGAGAGATTGTGTAGTCCACCAAGGTCCTACATTTAAGGCAGGAGCCACAATACAAAACCCAGGCAACCTGAGAAATTTGAAAAATGCTGTTTTGGTTAATCCATGAACACAGGCAATAATTTGGTGAAGGCCTGGGAGGGGGTGGGAGCCTGGTGAAGGGGGTTAATGGGCAGGCAGGATGGGACATCTGTAATTCTTTCAACAGTAAAGATCTATTTTAAAAAAGAAAAATGCTATTTTAGAAATACTTTGGATTGGGAATACCAACAAAGCAGAAAAAGAAAAAAAGGCTAAAGCTCCTCTTTGAGGTTCTTTAGGATTCTGCTCTAATGAATTCTTGACCAGGTGAAAAGTGGTTCACATCTCAAAGTACCTTCAGTGATACAGGTGTTTTCTATAACTTTTCAAGTGCCATCTCCATACCTACTTAGCTCTGTTCTACCCTATATAATAAAGAGGGAATATGCAAATTGACCATCACTCCAGTCAATTTGCACCCACAGCTGAGGCTAAGTTCCCATAACGAGCCTTAAGGAGCAATCAGCAGGGACCTGAGGCTGCACGCCCACCCACCTCCTGCATGGGGCTTAATGGGGGACCTCAGGTCGTGCCTTACACCCGCAGGGCTTTACAGGATCTCAGGCTGCTCCTCCAGCCCTGACACCAGGCCAGAGGAACTCAGGCTGCACCCTCTTCCCTGCTGCCAGGCCGGGGAACCTCAGGCCATGCCCCCCACCCTGGCCCCAGGCCAGGGGACCTGAGGCTGTGCCCCCCACCCAGCGGGACTTGACAGGGGCTGTCAAGGTGTGCCCTCCACCTTGGTGCTGGGCCAGAGGACTTTAGGCCATGCCCCCCCACCCCAGCACCAGGCCAGGGAACCTCATGCTGTGCCCCCTGCTGTGGTGCCAGGCTGGGGGATCACAGGCCACTCCCTCCACCCAGCAGGGCTTGATGGGGGACCTCAGGCCGTGACCCCCTGCCCTGGCACCCAGGGGACCTGAGGCTGCACCCACCCACCTGGCAGGGCTTGACAGGGTGGGACCGGCCGGGTCTGGATATAGCCCAATGAAGGGGGGCTGTCCAGGTTTGGGTCTCGAGCAATTTTGAGGTGCACATGGGTGGTTGAAGACTTGACTCTGGGTTCCATGGTGCACCTCAGACTCTGACAGGAGGAAGATTTTCATATATGTTTTACTAATTTTCTTTAATCTCTGACACTTCTATTACAGATAAAGGGCAAATAGCAATATTAAAATATTTCCTCTAATTAATCCCCTTTTAATGTGCATGGATTTCGTGCACTGGGCCCCTAGTGTTATATAAAACATGTGGAAATATAAAAACACTTAAGGGCTTGCTAAGCGTCAAGAACTTTTCTAAATGCTCTACTAGTATTATTTCTTTGTTACAGCCACCTCATGAAGCTATGATTACAGCTCATTTTATAAATGAGAAAGCTCAGGTAATTTGCCTGAGGTCACACGTTACTAGTAATTACGGGCCGGCAGTCTGACTCCGGGGCCTGTGCTCTTTCGCCTGATCCTAAACTGCAGGGGGAGGAAAGCCACAAGGCTGAGGCGGTAGAGCGAGCGGCCTGGCAGCAGCTTGGTGTTTCGGGAGGTCTGTGCCCTGGAAACTCTATCGCTTGGTGGCCAGCAATTCCCCGCCTCCTTGGGGTCTCCAGCAGCTCCATGTTTTATCTTCCGTTTGGCATAACCTGGACCCAAAGTGCTGTAAAATGAGGAGGCTTAGAGAGGATAAAATCCAACTTAAAACCCAGTAATTAACTGCGCTGCAGGGTTGTAGCTTCGACTGAATCTGAACTTTATTTTCTAGGTATCAAGTCTCTCCGAGGCTTATCTCTAAAAATGTGTAGGAAAAGGAACCTCTGAGAGGAAGTAACTGATGGTGACCTAGCTCTCTCCACAGGACAAGGCCGTAAGGAGTTTCTGCCATAACGCTCTCCCGTGACCCACAAGCAGTAAACGACAGTCCCTTAAAGAGGAATTCTTGGGCTTCGGGCGGGGAAGCACTGGAGCGATTTCTCTACGCTTGTAATGTCAAGAGGAGCTGTGCTCAGAGACCTCTGCTCCAAGGAGGGATTGCTCCTGGGATTAGACCCTCCTGGAACTGTCATGGAAACTTACGAAATGTGTGAGTTACTTAGGTGTCAGCTTTCTGGACCTGATTTTCTTCCCAGAGCATTCGGAACCAGACCCTTTCCTTTCGGGCTGGTTTCGGATGGATGAGCATCCCGATGTTTTACTTTCTTTTCCTCTCTCTCTGAGCTGTGACCGTTGACTCTGTTCACATCCTTTCCTCTTCCTTTCACCCCTGTTCTGAGACAATACTCTAGCTAGCTCAGTGTCTCTCAGAATGGGGCCGTGGCCCACCTGTGGCAGACAGGCTGGATGCTTATTACAAATGCACATTTCAGGCCTCCCCTCAACCCTATTAAACCAGATCCCCTGGGGTGGGAGGCGGGAGGGGGAGCCAGGACTCTTCATTCCTCTAAGCACCCTCGGAGATGCCTCTCCAACCTGAGGCAGCCAGGAGCTAGGCCAGTGGTTTTCCGACTTGAACTGTAGGTCCCAGCCCGGGGTTCTGACTCAGTGGGTGCCGGATGGGGGCCAAGAACCTGCCCTACTATGGAGTCCCCGGGGGATACTAATGCAGCTGGTTCGCTTGGAGGACTCCAGAGCTCTTTAAGAATCTTGAATCTTCGAAGCCCTGAAAAACCCTTTAAGAAAACATGACCTAAAATGCTACATGTTAAGCATTTTGGTTGTAGAAATAAGAACGTTAACAAAAGCACCCACGTTTCAGTCTATACGAAGGTGTGGACCATTTCTCACGCTACATCTCTCTGTCTCCAGCCCAGCCCTCCTCTCCGGCGGCCCTGAGTCACAGCTGTGCGGCCCCCTCAGCTCCCCCCACACAACCCTGCTTTTTACCGGTTCAAGGGCAAGATTCCTTTTCACATCGGTATGGTTAGTTGTGTTTGGGAGGACATTTCATTTTTATTTTTTATTTTTTGCCATACTGCAAACTCCTTAAATACAAGGTGTGTGCCTTTTTAAATTCTGTCTTGTCTGACAATAGCACTTGGTTGATGTTCAACAGATGTTTGATTAATGAATGAATATTCCTGTGGGAAAAGGATACATTTAATTCCTTTAAAACAGAGGTAGATTGTTAATGCTTTATGTTTTCCATTTGAAATGTCTGTCTTTAGGGCAATGAAGGTCACTCATTCAGCTGAGACGGTAGATAATGTCTGGCATGAACCTATTTATAGTAAAACTTATGGCAATCCTAGGAACCCCACAGGAAGGCACAGAGACTTTTCACTGGTTTCCTAGAAATATTTCTCTTCTCTGGGTACACAGAGGGTGATTCCTGGGCCAGCAGCACGGGCCTCACCTGGGGGCGATTAGAAACAGCATCCGGGCCTCACCCCAAGGTGAGAAACAGACTCTGCAGGTGCATTGTGAGAGCTTTCGCAGTGGAGAAGCACTGTTTCTCAGAAGTCGCCTTTATGCCGAGAGGAGTACTTAATCGTAGTGGCACAGTGACAAGTCAGTGCTGGCATCTTTGTTACTGGCGATTATAAGTTTGTTAACATTTTTTTTTTAACACAAGATATCTTCGTGGTAACCGGGAGTTCTGCCAGGGGTTTGTAACCATCATCAAAGGTTCTTACTCAATGGACACCATAATGTGCTAGACACTATTAAAGAAACATAATGAATCTGAGTTTTACCACAAAGGCTGACATCATTGATGTGGGTAAGCACATATTAAGACATAATTAAACGTAGGAAGCATATAGATGCAACATCAGTACAACACAAGTGGATTTGTTTTTGTAAAGTTTTTAATGCTCATCTCTTAGGATCCACATTTCTTTGATATGAAAGTTTTCAAAACAATATATGTTCAGGTATTTGGCTACAGGAATTATTATTCAACAGTAACCTGGACAGGCTATACGAAGATTGATATTTCAATCTATCTCGATTTATAATGGAGACGAATAAATATCCTCTGATATGGAAAGTTAGTCATACTATGTGGTGTCCAGGTAAAGGCATCTTTTCCTTGATTTTCATTTATAATGTAACTAATAAATAAATGGGTCAGATATCAAAGGTATAATTAACAGTTTTAAAATAGACTGTCAAAAATAAGAAGTGTTTATGTGCTTTGTATTACGATGTTTACTCATAATTTAAGGTTCAAAGTATATCATTATTATCCAAATATAAAAACATCATTCATATAAGCTTATTTGAGATGATCATACTTAGAATATTGATCTTTCCTACTCCAGAGTGAAGGGATTATACAATATTTAATGTGTGAGGCTTACGTGGGATCTGAGCTGTCTTGGTTATTGAGATCTCTTCCCTTTTGTGATAATTGTGATTCTCAGAAGGTGCCCATTAGAAAGGTCAGACTGGCTGCTTTGGGAGTGTGTTGAGTAGGGGGTGAGCGTTTCCGCAAGGCTGGAGCAGGAGCTGGGGAGCTTTGTATGTCTTGTTTGTTACTGTGTTCGTTTTCATTTCTCTGGGGGTTTTTATGTGACACAGTTTAACAGAAGAAAAACAGTGTCATTAAAAAGCTATTTGAGATATGGATGGCAATACTGGTTGTAAACATTAGAACAGAGGAATATAGCAGATCATTATATCTTTTTGCATTATATTATTTAAGTATTTCTTTACTGTTGAAGACTTTACTTTTAAATGGTCTACTTGTTAGTGATATGACTGCTATAAAACTTGTAGAGCAGAATAATATATTATCCATGGTAAATTTGTTTCTCTGATGTTGTCTTTGTTTGAGACTTGGTATTGAAAACAATGTATGTTACCTTTTCAAAATACAGTAAGATGACTATGTTCATTATGAGCAGAAATAAAGTAATACCCATCTCTTCGTAATGAAAGCAAACGGTCAGTTCTCTTAACAGCTTTTTCCCCCTGAAAGGAAAATTTCACTTTCTTTCTCTTCCCGCCTTCAACATAAAAGCCAGGCCTTCCTGAATCAGTAATGGATTGCACAGCACATAGTAGGCATCTGATGAGTGTTTGTTGAAGTCAATTAACTTACTATTTGGGGGAGGGGGGAGGGACTTGACCTCTCAGAGAGGAAGAAGAATGTGAACATGGATTTTAGTAATTCACAACACAGCTGGTGTTAACTGCTGTGATGCAGAAGGTAGTCATGTATGTTTGGTGTCGGTAATAATCAGCTGACGTGCATTTCGGTCTTGTGTTAATGTGCTTCAATATTCAGAATTATAAACTTCCACATACATGCATGCAAGTTCCTGAACCTAACTCTATGTTTTTTGAACCAAAGCAAATTTAAAGTAAAATAAGGTTTGTTCCCAGAGATGAAATAGCTCAAAGGACGCGGGCATTTGTGTGTTTTTTTCCCTCTAAAGTACATATCTGGACTTAGGTTTAGAATTGCATGTCTGGAAAAACTATTCATAATCTGCTTTTCTCCCCTTTCTTTTATTTTTGCGTGTATTTATTTTGGCCAGCTGGCGAGACAGATCTTTTTCAGGGCTCAGCCTTCCCGTCTGAGTGCTTCTCTCCCAACCCAATCTATAGATCAAATTCCTGCCTTACTCGCTCCGCTGTCTGGGCAGTGCTCGTGTCCCAGGGGCACAGTGACCCAGTTGTCGGTCCCACATGCCTGGTGTCCTGCCAAGAAAAGAGCTTAGTCAGGTGGCCACACACTACCGCACCTCAGGAGGGGAAGGGGGCTGCGATCCAAGCCTCAGGCAACCGGTCTCACCTTTGCATCTCCCATGGTAGCTGTTTAACATGAAGGTAGACACAGAGGTTTCCTGATAAAGTAAATGCCCGCCCCCCATCTTTCCTTCCTAGCTTGGTTGTCACGTCATCAATCATCAGTCATGGGAGTCAGGGGCTGGGAAGTAACCCTTGTCCGGAACAATTCCATGGCTCTGATTCTGAAGGAAAACTGTTAAGTTTGTTGGAATTTGTTCTAATGGGGTTTCGAGATTTTTTACTAAAGTTGGGCCCTGTGTGTCCAGCCTTCGAGATTATCTCTTCTCCTCAGACATGTTGAAATCCCAAATCATCCCCTGAGGAAGCCAGCGGGCTTCATTGACTGGGAGCCAACGCCCCTTGGAATTGGAAAGGCTGAGAGAGGGGCTTTTCGTTTCTGCGACCGCAACATTGGCACACAAACTGCAGGGGAGTTAAGGGGTTTTGTACCCCAACTGGGGTGCTCCCAAATGTGGGGGTCTCAGCTGATGTGGTCACACAACAGATATTCTTCTGTTGAAACCGGGAGCACCTCACTCTCCTGCCTTCCTGTGTGGCCATCTACAGATTAGAGGACCAGTTTTTAACCTTCCCTACTTGAGACAGATGGGGCGTGTGGTGTAGTAGGAGAGCCTGGGCGTCAGAACTAGGTTTGCTTGACCCATCTCTACCAGTGTGTCAACTCAGCTGCTCCGAACCTGTTTGCTTATCTGCAGGACAGAGCGTCAAGTCCCATCTAGCCTTCAGATCTATGGATTTGATGGGAATAGTATTACCTGCTCAGCCTACCGACTGGGCTGTTGTGAGAATTAAAGGAGATCATATTTATGAAACTACTTTGTAAATCCTCTACAAAAGGTTAAGGAATGTGATACTATTAATTCCCTCTGAAGACCCAAAATAGCTTGCAATTTACTTTTAATCTTCATGACTGTGTATATACCTTTTGTATTTGGGTTTTTAATGATGTACACTGTAATGCAAGACAAATGAGCAGACTAATCTCTCTCACAGTAGATGTTACTCCAAGTGTCATTCTAAAGCAATGGGCTGGAGAGAAGAATTACCATTATGTTTTGAACAGAGGTAAGATTAATCCCAGGTACACAAGGTTCTAGACTTTTCCCCTTAATCCTTTCAAAGTTCTGAGAAGCAGGTGAGTTTACTGCTTCACGTCAGTGGTTGCTTAAACAGGGCTGGGAATGCAGCACACCTTTGCAGGAGAAAGTGCTGTGGGCTGGAACTACCCACAGCTGGGGGCCAGGCAGTGCTGATGGCAGGAGGGATGCACTCAGAGCCTGAAGGGAAGTAATGGCATCCTTCAGACCTCACAGTAAATTAGGTCCTTTATCTAGTTGTGGTACTAAAAGAATATTTTCCATTATTCCAATTCACAGAGTGACGCAAAAATGAATGTACCCCAAATGGTTTTTATATCTCTATCCTATCTATCTATCTATCTATCTATCTATCATCTATCTATCATCCATTATCTATCTATCCTATCTATCTATCTCACCTATCTCTATCTCATCTACATATCATCCATTCATCATATACTACCTCATCTATGTATATCTATCCATCTATCATCTGTTTATTTATTATTTATCTATCTATCTATCCATCTATCTGTTTATCTATCTCACCTATCTCTATCTCATCTATGTATCATCTGTCCATCATATACTACCTCATCTATATCTATCTATCTATCTATCTATCTATCTATCTATCTATCTATCATCTCTTTACCTGCCATCTATCTACCTGTTATCTATCTATATTCCATCTATGTATCATCTATCTAGATATTTATCAAACATCTATTTATCTATAATTGCATACAGCTAAGAGTAGAATAGAGAAAAAAGAGAGTACTTTTTGGAGCTGCTGAATTGTTCTCTAGCTCTGCATGCACATTAACCCTCTTTCCAGCTAGACCATATGCTGCTTAAGGATGGGCACCATGCCTTCGGCTCTTTTCTTAGTCTCTCCCTTGCCTAGCAGCATGAGCCCCATCCCGTGGCCCAAAATTGGGCCTTGATAATGCCTGCTGATAAAGGGAGGATGGTCAGAGAGGAAGGAGTGACATCGAGGTAGGAGCCCTTACAGCTGCTAGCAAAACTTGGGAAGGTATTGCAAGGTAATGAAAAGTGCCCTGGCGACAGGAGTCCGAGGGAATTTCCCACCGTTTGCCCACTCCTCCATGTGACAAATTCTGGATCACCTCAAGTTCACTAGCCTTTTGGGAGAAGATACCATTGAAAGTGATTTAAAAAAAAGAAAAGAAAAATACGGCTTCTGGAGAGTGGGGCACATCTCATGAAGGGGACCAGCAATATTTATAACGGTATTGAAATTTAATTTCAGTGCTGACCTTTTATTTGACATTTTAGATAATGCTATGGATGTGCTCAGCTATTTGTTCTTAGTTATTTTCCATCTTTTGTGTGTGGGGGGCACTAATCTACTTAAATTTAAAATCAATAAAAGAATAAAGTAAATTGTTGGTTTTAAAAAATCAACTTTAAAAAAATATTCACAATAGCAACAAAATATGCAAAGCATATGCATTAACTGAAGCAATGTTCAAGACTAAAAAAGTGAAAAACTTTACAAAGAGGCAAAAGAAAGTATTAAAAAGAAAAATCATCTGAGATGGGAAGAGTTCATATTAATATTATATATGTACTAATTTTTTCAAATAAATATATGAAGTTACAAATTCTATTAGAACTTGATAACAGTTTTAAAGTTCATAGAGAAATAAATTGATCAGATTAGTGAAAGTTTAAAAACTTGAAAACACTAAAATCTGATGAGGTTGTGGAGGAATGGGAACTCTTTTTTAAAATATATTTTTATTGATTTCAGAGAAGAAGGGAGAGGGAGAGAGAGATAGAAATATTAATGTGAGAGAGAATCATTGATTGGCTACCTCCTGCACACACCCTACTGGGGATTGAACCGGCAACCCAGGCATGTGCCCTTGACTGGAATTGAACCCAGGACCCTTCAGTCTGTAGGCCAACACTCCATCCATTGAGCCAAACCAGCTAGGGCTACAATGGAAATTCTTTTTAAAAAATATATATTTTATTTATTTTTTACAGAGAGGAAGGGAGAGGGATAGAGAGTCAGAACCATCTATGAGAGAGAAACATCGATCAGCTGCCTCCTACACACCCCCTCCTGGGGATGTGCCCACAACCAAGGTACATGCCCTTGACCGGAATCGAACCTGGGACGCTTCAGTCTGCAGGCTGACCCTCTATCCACTGAGCCAAACCAGCTAGGGCATACAATGGAAATTCTTATACACTTAGTTTAGCAAAGTAAATATGCAACCAATCTGGAGAACAATGGTACAATACCTAGTATAAAATTGAAGATGTGTACCTCCCACCCTCAGCAATGCTACTTATAACTGTATATCCTTGAGAAGACCCTACATGCATGAATGCAGATAAGGATAAGAAGGTTCACAGAAAACCAACATAAAACTTCATTTACAAGGCAATGGATAAATAATTTAAATGATACATTTCATTCATGTAATGGATTAGGAGACAATGAAAATGAAAGACTAGAGCTACACATGTCAATTGTATAAACTTCACAAACATGATATTGAACATCATTGATGTTAAATAAGCCTATATATTGACATACACAGAAAGGATACAAAAATACCTTACTGTGTGTGGTGGGTACATGGGTGTTCATTTTATTATTCTATGTGCCTTTTAAATGGTTGAAAATTTTCACAACATATTGAGTAAATTAAGATTATGTACCTGGTAGCTGTGGGATATGAAAGAAAGCCCCCAATCCATTTGAGGTCAGGAGAGATTGTGAGGCATCCAGAACATCTTCCCAGAGAAGGTACCCCTTCTAGGTAAGCATGGGTGAGAGTCACTTTACATATAATAATTATTGTATCCATTGCACTCTGCCCTGCCCCTCCCTCCAGCGGACAGACCTCCCTAATTATGATGGACATAGGCTATTGTTTACATGAGTTCATACCCTGAGATATAGAAAACTGATGATCTTCTTGCTTGTTTATGCTACTAAATATTTCTGTAACAGGAGTTACTGTAGTTGATCATGAACGTGGCCCTGTATGCATGAGTTTTCTTGTCCATTCAACAAATATTAATCTCCCCGGAGTAACCATCTTATCAAGTCATTCTTTTGCTATTAAATCTTTAATCACTTCCAATACTTTATAACCTGAAAACCTGACTCCTCGGACTGGCTCATGGGGCCCTCCATTTCCTGACGATCCCACTTTTCTGATTGCGTTCCCCACTCTTTCCTTTTCTGCACACCATTGCCGAGTCAGATGGAACCCTCTGCTCTTATTTTTAAGCACATCTAATCTCTCCCTGCTTCTTCTTGAGATAACTTCTTTACTTCCTTGCATGAATTAATTTTACTTCAGCTCTTAGCTCCTACACAAAACCCTGCCTAGCTCCCCCAATAGGGAGAGCATCTCTCTCCGAGCTGAGGCAACACAGCCTGCATCTGTGACTGACTGATGACCGCTTTCTAACCTGCATTATATATTCGTGTATTCGTAGTAGTGATTAGTGTGAGAATTAGGTTTAATTTATTTTTGATTTGCAAAGCATTTAACCCAGTGCTTTGTAATACAAGCATCTATTGAATGAATGAATGAATGAATGAATGAATGAATGAATGAATGAAGCAAGCAAGCAAGCAAGCAAGCAAGCAAGCAGTAGAATACCTGACTATGACCTTCACCACCAAATCTCTAGTTCATTCACTTCTACTTTGCAATTCCAGGGCCGCACCAGCAGAGGCAACGGCAGTCCTGTTAACAGTGTAGCACATACTTTTGGCTCTTTCCTCTGTCGCGGCTGTGGAGCTTCCCTTTGGGCCCCCACAGAGGCTCTCACCATGGTTTTGGGGTGCTTGAGTACATGTCATGTGGTTCATACACAAACCTCAGTGGCTGTTACAGCAGCTGTGATCTGCTCCTCCATCGCTCTGTCTGTCTGTGGTAACTTCTCCGAGAGAGGTCTCATTGCTGATTAAAAGCCACTTGGGGACTCACCATTGCTGACCGTTGCTAGGAGTCTCCTTGACATGTCTCATCCTGGGCCTGGCTCCGTGGCTAAGGTCCACAGTGGGCCTGGACAGTGGGGACCTGGAAGGTAGGGATGGAGAGGAGCCGGGGTTGGACCACTGCTCTCCCTGCTCCAACAGCGTGGTACCCTGCCTGCAGCTTCTTTCATTTATCCCTTTATTCTTTACCTATCTTTCTCATGAGATCTTTGTGCTCGAGTCTTGAAAATAAAATACACATCAACGTCCCCCATTTGCGAGGAATCCCTGCAGTATCGTAGAACAACTCAAGTCAACCTCCCCACACTTTATGCAAAGGGTTGCAGTCTTCTCACGGACAAAAACCTGGGGAGCCAATCTCCTTTGCAGTTTAACCTATTGTTTTGTGTTCCTCCTGCGCTGCTGCCAGCCACCCGTTAGCCCAGCCTTTGGCACAGTTGGTGGAAGGGAAGTATCTCTTGGTAGAGGAGCCCCTGAGGAGGAATGGTCTGGGAAGGGCATTCCACTTCGGATTCCACCTCCGATTCCACCTCCGCAGGGAGGTAGCACCCAGAGGCCTGTCTCCTCCCCAGCGAAGAAAGTGGCTGCCTTCCCATTTTTGCCTCGTTTCCTTTGAGCTGCTGCCCTCTCCGCTGGCAAGTGCAGGAGTTTGGCAGGAAGGTTGGCAGGCATTTCACAAGACCTTAAAGGTTAAGGTACCGTGCAGGCTATTTAGTGCAGGATTGTAAATATTTGTTAAAAGGTTTGTGTAGCTGCTTCTTTTGATACCTCTAATCCACCGAGACAGAAATAACTTCAAAGCCATGCCTAGTCTGACTTGGTCCTCAACCAAAGGGAAAGATCAGCTACTGCTAAACAATGTTTTCTCTCACACCAGGCGGCCTGCCTTAGCAGGCGTCCTGCAGAATGAATCATCATTAATTGTCCTTGGGCCTGCTTAGAAACATCAACAGGGCAGGAGCTGAGCTGCATGAATAAATGTGAAGGAGCCTTTAGTTTATAGCGTTCCGTGCTGTCAACAGCGGAACGAGCAGTGAGGTTTGTATCTGTTCAGAATGAGGGGCTGAGCCAGCTCCTCTGCAGAGAGCAGGACAGCCTGGCCAGTGTGCTGTGCTGCTCAGCATGGAGGGAGAGGAAAGATCTACGCCCCCTTCGCCTTCCTCCCTCCGCCCCCGGGCTGCTCTAGGGACTGGAGAGTAGAGATTCCAAAAGGTCCTGTGAGATCAGAGCAGCTGAGGGTTCCAGGCTGGAGGAGACAGGGATATGGAGGATATTTTACAACCGCAAGTGGGTTTTTGAAATTCTGGTAATTCCCCCCACTGCCCCCCGCCCCGTATTTTAAATTTCTGTAAAGAATCTCATTTTCTAATTTTCTTCTATCTCCATATTATATTTTTAAAAAATCTCAGGATGTCTCATTGTTCTTCATAGCAATAAAGAACAGATGAATGAACAGCACACATGTTGGCATCTGGGAGAAAATGAATGACATGAATTTTACTATGCCTGACTAATGAACACTATATAAAGTGAAGACATTTTTACACCTTCCACTATTCCCAACCTCATTGCCGTAAATATTTCACTCCTGTTATTATTACTATTTCTATAGGCCATACTACCCTCTACTTGCCATACATAAATCATTAGCTATAAAAAAGTATAAATTTTACACTAATATGTTTTATGTCTAAAGCTGTTAATGTCATACAGCTCAACTCAACAGTTGAAGAGGCTTTAGAAACTTGGGGAGATCCCTGGGTTCAGGTTGGCTTCTTTCCCAGCCAGTGATTCTTGGCTTTGAAGTTGAGGTTCAAGGTCTGGCTGCAGCCTCCTAACCACTTTCACCAGAAGAATCATCCTTTGGGGGATGGGCTCTCAGTTAGTCCATGGGAAAAAGGACGGAACCAGCAGCAGAGCTCCAAGGAGGCAGGAGGAGGTCTGAAATCATGGACCAGGATGTAGGGAAGTCTGTCATCAAGGAAGGTGCTATCATGTTTTAATGTCTCAGAGAACTTGAGAAGAGAGTGGATAAGTCTTTGTGGTTTAACAAAAAGAAGGCGAATGAGCCTAAGAATAGTATTATTAATGTATAGTAAGAGCTTGAGTTTAGAGAATAAGTAATCAGCTAGATTGCTCCAAAAGGACTTTGTGAATGAAACAAGGCCTGAGCTGGCATTAAAGGATGTATATTGGGAATACATTCTGGGAATTATATTCTAGTTGTGTGTCTTGGATGGTGGTGCAGAGTAGCTGGCTATTCATCAAACCTGCATCCTCTTCCTACTGGACACTCCACTGGACATTCTCAGCTCTGCTGCGTGCCACACCCAGACCTGGCTCATAATCATCTCCCTTGTAACTAACTGTGTCTGCTCTGCTTTTGGAGGGCGCTTGGAAACCACTTGTTAAGGATGGTGGGACCATAAGATGGAAAGATCCCGAATCCTTGAATCAGTCTTTGGAGGAGAACCATCCCCCAAATAGGAACAGCTGATTTGGATTTTAAGTGAGCAAGTAATAAACTTCTCTCACATTAAGCACTGACATTCTGGTTTATCTATTACAGCAGCTAACATTATCTGGACGTGAAAGACAAGTTAGAAGGGCAAGAAACAGATTGCTGGCTATGGGAGTAAGTGGAGAAACCGGTGGAAAGTGTGTGGCAGCCAGCTGTGGAGGACTTGCGTTCCAAGGGGAAGTGTTTTCATAACATCCTTCACATTTGTGTTTTCACATTAAAAACGCCCCACTCCTATGCACTGTTGAATTTTTCCTTTCAATAGCACTATGAGACACATAGTAATATTGCATTTTACAGATAATGAAATGTAGGCTTCAAACAGTCAAACTTACAAAAGTAATTCAAGCACAGAGCTAAGATTGAAGCCAGGACGACTGATTCCAAGGCTGCCATTCTCTCCACTTTAACATACCCGATTCATACGGCCAATTGAAACTACAGCAAAAAGTTTATGTGTTTAAGGCAGCGTGTAAGGATTATGGTTGTGGGAGCAGCTGTTTGGATAAATCAGCGAACAGTGATTCCAATTAGTGAACTTGAAGGTAAGCTGAGAGCAAAGAGATCAGCTTGCATGAGGATGGTGGAAGGCAATGGTTCTCAACCTTCTGGCCCTTTAAATACAGTTCCTCATGTTGTGACCCAACCATAAAATTATTTTTGTTGCTACTTCATAAATGTAATGTTGCTACTGTTACGAATCATAGTGTAAATACCTGATATGCAGGATACTCCTATGAAAGGGTCATTCGACTGCCAAAGGGGTCGCGATCCACAGGTTAAGAACCGCTGGTGGAAGGTGAGAAGGAAAGGAAAAGTCAGGATGAAGTTTTAAGAAGGAAAACTGTCAAGCACCTGGTGCCTAGGTGTGAGACGAAGGGTGAGGCAGGAGTACACACTCTCCTGTGAAGGTTCAAATGTATCTTGGCATGTTTATCCAATGGAGAAAAGGCCCCAGAGGAGTTAATTTGCATGGGACTTCCATTTTTCTTAGAAGGAGAACATCTGTGCCCCTTTTGGTGACGGAAGAGGGGGATTTATCAATTCCCAGGGCCCCGGTCTCAATCTGAGAAGGGTGGAGAGAGAAGTCAGAAGCAGATGAAGATGTTTTCATGCAAGATTTTGTGAGATGTGGGCACAAGCCAGGCTATTTGGGCCCCAAAATAAAATGGGGCATGCGCTGGAATGAGAGAACCTCCTGCTTTTGCTACAGAACCAGGATGGCTCTGACGTGTGAGGGCTGAAGGGGACGTGTGTCTTTGGGCAGCTGGTGTGTTTGCAGATGTGGGAACATGGGCAGTGCACCAGGGCAAGAATGAGATTTGGGCATGGCCTTCCCTCAGAAGGTGCCCTCAGTGGGGCAGTACCTGTACCCGCTGAGGAAGCAGGTGCAGATTTCTCCTTTGCCCACATGAGTGGGGACAATAAGTGAGCAAACTGAATTCTTGCTATTGATGTATTTATTTGTCTCCCAAGGCTGGTGAGCCCCGGGGACGTTTGGGGTCCCTTTGGGGCCCACACCGAGAATACTAATGTATAATTTAATGAGGAGGAGACACCTTCAACGCACGAGATAGGATCATTTAAGGATTGAGGCCCGAACAACAAAAGTGAGCTTATTCAGACAGATGTAACTTAATCCTTACCCATTTTAAGCTTCTTATTGTGCCTTGTTACTTGACAGGACTTGGTCTGGCAGAGTCCTTGGCGTTTAAGAGGTTATATTTTCAGAAAATAAGGGATTTTTTTTTTTTTTTTACTTGAATGTTTCAAAATGCTTTCATGGTATGTGAAGAAAGCCACTTGATTAAAGCATCTGTAGTTTACGCTAAATCCTCTTCTTCTTTCCAAACAACTCAAGGTTCTGGCACAAGCTAAAAGGGTTAACTTACACCTGGCCCGTTCATTGTGTCATTTCCTGAGCAGCAAATATTGTGAGTAAAGTCTAAAATATGAGTCTTCATGGAAGTTTCTCTCCCACACGCCCCTCTGCATAAGCCGCCCCACCCCATACAGCTCAGGATGTAAACATGATACTCATTTATCAAGATCTGTGCGGTGATGAAGCACACTGTTGGTTTTGTCACCCCTTCATTAGTAAAGAGAGAGAAAACCTGTAGAGACTAAACTTCTGCTCATTAATCTGTACATTTTACCTCCCTGCCCTTGCAAAGCCCACTGACTTGCACCAGTTGGTGAGGGTTCTGCATGGGTCTTCCCTGCATGTTTGAAATGCAAATGGAAAGGGCTGGCTACTTAAACACACAAACCCCATCTCCAGTTCAGTTAAGATGAGCCCATCCTAAGCCTCACACTATTATTTTTCTTGCTTTGAGTGTCATTATGTAGGCTCTGCCTTGCTCTCATTTGTCATCCTCTTCAAATAAACAGCTCCCAGGGGACAGGGCAGCAGAGCTACACCTTGGAGGCCCTTCTGCGCAGCCCAGCTTATTTTGACAGATTGCTCCATTAACACAAGTCTATTTACTTAAAAACATACCACCAGACTTCTACAGACACCGGCAGGGAACACAGTGCTGCTCCTTGTCCTCCGCATTGTTTCAGGCTCTTTATTTATTTATTTATTTATTTATTTATTTATTTATTTTTATTTATTTATTTTAAATTTATCTTTATTGTTCAGATTATTACAGTTGTTCCTCTTTTTTCCCCATAGCTCCCCTCCTCCCATTTCCCACCCCGACTTCTGTCTTTGCCCCCCCACTGTCCTCATCCATAGGTGTACAATTATTGTCCAGTCTCTTCATGCATCCCCAACACGCTTAACCCCCGAAAATTGTCCGTCCACTCCCTTTCTATGCCTCTGATTCTATTCTATTCACCAGTTTATTCTGTTCATTAGATTTTTTATTCACTTGATTCTTAGATTCACTCATTGATATATATTTGTTGTTTATAATTTTTACTTTCCTTTTTCTTCTTCTTCCTCATTCTCAAAGGATACCTTTCAGCATTTCATATAATACTGGTTGGGTGGTGATGAACTCCTTTAGCTTTTTCTTGTCTGTGAAGCTCTTTATCCGACCCTCAATTCTGAATGATAGCTTTGCTGGGTAAAGTAGTTTTGGCTGTAGATTCTTGCTGTTCATCACTTTGAATATTTCTTGCCACTCCCTTCTGGCCTGCAAAGTTTCTGTTGAGAAATCAGTTGACAGTCGTATGGGTTCCCCCTTGTAGGTAACTGACTGCTTTTCTCTTGCAGCTTTTAAGATTCTCTCCTTGTCTTTTGCTCTTGGCATTTTAATTATGATGTGTCTTGGTGTGGTCCTCCTTGGGTTCCTTTTGTTTGGAGTTCTCTGCACTTCCTGGACTTGGAAGTCTATTTCTTTCACCAGGTGAGGGAAGTTTTCTGTCATTATTTCTTCAAATAGGTTTTCAATATCTTGCTCTTTCTCTTCTTCTGGCACCCCTATAATTCTGATGTTGGTGCGCTTGAAGTTGTCCCAGAGACTCCTTACACTATCTTCATACTT
>PVJC01002905.1:0-74865 GCA_004026665.1 Murina feae
GATAGCTGGTCAAGTATCTAATATAATAAAAGAAAAACATGCAAATTTGACCGTTACCACCAGCCAATCAGAGCGGCTGTATGCAAATTAACCCAGCCAAGATGGAGGCCAACAGCCATGGAGCTAGAGCAAACCAGAGGATTCTGTTGCAACTGCCTGCCTAGGCTGGCTGAGCCTCTGCTCACGGCCACGCCCACCACCCAATCAGAGCGGCTGTATGCAAATTAACCCAGCCAAGATGGAGGCTGGCAGGGTGGCTCTGCACTGGAAGCCTCCACGGCTGGCCGGCATAGCTGTGCCAGGTGTGTCAGCTCAGTGGGAGGGGGGTCTGGCCTGGGGCCTCCTCGGGGCATCCAGGAGCAGCCATCCTGGGTCCACTGCCTGGCTCCGCCCCCCAGGAGCCTCCTCGGGGCATCCAGGAGCAGCTGTCCTGGGTCCGCTACCTGGCTCCACCCCCTGGGGGCCTCCCCGGGGCATGCGGGAGCGCGGGAGGCCTCTGCAGGATGTGTAGGAGCAGTCGTCCCGGGTCCGCAGCCTGGCTCTGCCCCGGGGGCCTCCTCAGGGGCATGCGGGAGCACCAGTCCAGGGTTCGCAACCTTCATCCACCCCCCAGGGACCTCCACAGGGCGTGCGGGAGCGTCTGCTGCACAGTGCGGAGAATCCGAAGCCAGTTCGCTGCCTGGCTCCACCCCAGGTGTGTTTGCTCAGCAGCAGGGCCCCACCGAGGGATTCTGCACCAGCGTCCGCCCCTGGCTTGCCACCCAGCTCTGTGCCAGGTGTGTCGCCTCAGCGGTGGGGGCCCACCAGGTGTGTGCGATAGTGGACCCTCTGGTGGGAAATGTCCAGGCCTGCACTCACCAGCCTTCCCACCCCCCAGTGCACGAACCCTGAAGGGGCTGTGGACAGCCTGAAAATGGCCCTCAACCCCTCACCCAGGCTGGCCAGGCATGCTAAGCAGGTGGACACCCCCCCCCCAAGGTGTCCCAGACTGCAAGAGGGCACAGGCTGGGCTGAGAGACCCCCACCCTCCGAGTGCACAAATTTTTGTGCACCGGGCCCCTAGTGTACCCTATATTTTTTAAAAATATATGTTTTTATTGATTTCAGAGAGAGAAGAGAGAGATAGCAACATCAGTGATGGGAGAGAATTGATTAGCTGCCTCCTGCATGCTCCTCATTGGCGATAGAGCCTGCAACCTGCGCATGTGCCTTGACCAGGAATGGAACCCTGGCCTCTTGGTTCATGGGTTGATGCTCAACCATTGAGCCATTCCAGCTGGTCTGTACCCTAATGTTGATATTACTTGGTGCACAGAATAGTGTGTCCTAAACTTTTTCAGATTAAATTGTGTGTATCAGTTCAGATTTAACCATTTTTAACAGTTATTTAACCTTTTTTTTTTTATCTGAAGGAACTATGTACATAATAAACAATGGGCCTGCCTTGATTTGTTTTCAGACAAGCATGAATCCCAATCTCTTCTGCCAAACTCTATTTGTTGATTCTCTATATTTCTTTACATATAAAATGTTAAACATTTATATAATGGAAGTAGTTGAGGTGGTGTGTAAATCATTATGCCAAGTTAAAAAAAAAAAGGTAAGTAATTCAGTCTAGTGCTTTTGGAAACTAGAGCAGGTAAAATATGTTTAACTTGTACTCCACGAATACAGGAGAAAAAATGTTATTTTATGCAAGAAAGCGGGAAGTTAGGATAAATTATTTTGAACAAAAGTTCATGCGTGGAATACGAGAGTTGGAATTGATAGGTAGCAGTTTCTCATTGGTTGCAGGCATGGACAGCTTATTGCCAATAGTGAGGAAATATTTCTGCTTCTTGCTGCACTATGTTGCTGTGATAGTGATATGGGAGAGCCCTCCCTTCATGGATTTCTGACTCCAGTGTTGCGTTGGAATTTCTTAACACGTTTTTCACACCATATTCTCAGGAGGTGCTCTTAAGGACAAGTTGGTCCCTGTTCAAATACTGGCACAGGCTAATAATGGTGGTTGCAAGCTCTGGGACCTGTAGAAAGGAGAGAAATTTGAAGCTTGGTCAAGTCAAATTAACAGGTGTTTTGCCCAGATTGTTCAGTGGGTACAAATAGTGAATCATTAATGAAGCACTGAATGGGAATTTGGAAAGTCTGTACATGAACTTTTAATAGATAAGAAAGAGAGGCATCTGTGAGTCTTATATGTCATATGGAAGAAGGTGGTTGTTTTCAATAAGGCATTTCTGAACACATATTTGCCATATTGACTATGCAACAGATTGAATTGGTTCTAAAGGCTGCTCAGGCCTTGGTCTGGCACCTGCTAGAGAACTGGCACAGCAGATACAGAAGGTAGTCCTGGCTTTAGGAGACCTCATGGGTGCCTTCTGCCATGCCTGCATTGGGGTACCAACATGTGTGCAGAGGTGCAGAAGCTACAGATGGAAGCTCCCCATATCATCGTGGGCACCCCAGGACATGTGTTTGACATGTTTAATTAAAGATACCTGTCTCCCAAATATATCAAGAAGTTTGTACTGAATGAAGCTGGGTTCAAGGACCAGATCTATGACATATTCCAAAAGCTCAACAGCAACACTCAGGTGGTATTGCTATCAGCTACAATGCCTTCTGATGTGCTTGAGGTGACCAAGAAGTTCATGAGGGACTCCATTTGGATTCTTGTCAAGAAGGAATAGTTGCCTCTGGAGGGTATCTGCCAATTCTATATCAATGTGGAAAGAGAGGAGTGGAAGCTGGATACATTGTGTGATTTATATTAAACCCTCACCATCACCCAGGCAGTCATCTTCAGCAGCACTCAAAGCAAGGTTGATTGGCTCACTGATAAGATGCAAACGCCAGACTTCACTGTCTCTGCCATGCATGGAGATGTGGACCAAAAGGAATGAGATCTAATCATTTAATGTTAATTAACATTGCTGCTTTCCCTGAGCACAGGGCTCATGTACAGTTTAAAATTGTCAAAAGGAATAGTTGAATGAATTATTCAATTTTTGTAATTTATAGTGTGATATATATGACTATATATAAATTTACATATCTACCTCCATCTTTATGTGTTAACTAGGAGCCCGGTGCACAATAATTTGTGCACTTGGGGTGGGGGAGGTCCCTCAGCCCAACCTGTGCCCTATCACAGTCTGGGACCCCCTCAGGGGATGTCCACCTGCTGGCGTGCCTGGCCAGCCTGGGTGAGGGGCTAATGGCAGTTTGCAGGTTGGCCAAGCCCACCCCGAGGTCAGCCACCTCCATCTTGGCTGAGTTAATTTACATACAGCTGCTTTGGTTGGCTGGTGGGTGTGGCTTAGCTGGTGGGTGTGGCTTAGGATCTCAGAGAGATGGTTAATTTCAATATTACTCTTTTATTAGAGTAGATATTGATATTGACATCTGTTTATATTTATCTTTCTGCAAGAGTACAAGCTGTTCAATTTTTTAACATGTCTAATTGTATAAGAATAATCTATGCATTGCAGAATATCCATCATCCATGCTTTGTGACCACAATATGCCAATGTCACCCTTCATGTATTATGACAATAAAAAAAAAATACTCCCATCTCATACTCCAGATGATCCATAGCAGAGTATTTCTTTTTATTTGAGAGTCAGTAGAATGCAGATATCATGATTGTATTATAGATCACAAATACTAAAGCTGCATTTTAATACAATATTTTCTATTTGTTCTCACATTCCATATTCATTTTTAAACTGCTTTATTGCATATATAAATACCAGAAAATACTTGTTTTATTTCATATGATCTCTTTGACCAGAGGTGATTCACCTAATCCAACCATAGGACAGAAATTCTATTTGCTTTATCAGCTATTGGAGTCCTCCTGGCAAATATGACCTCAGGGGAGTCTTATGAGAATTTTTAATAAATTAATTTCATGGTCATAAAAAGAAAACAAAGGTGAAGTGATAATGTTACTTTGTCTGAACATTTTTAAAAGTCTATATAATGTGAGACCAAATTAGCTCATGGGAGAAGTCATACTCTAAACATTGAAGGGAAGAGTGTGAGAACTCTAATATATCAGTATTGGAGTTAGTTTTCTTCTGAAAATGTGTTATACAAGTAAACAATTTTCCTTGATTGTTTAAGTAAATCTGAATTGGAGATTTTATTACAAAGGCATCTTATGGTATATGCTATATTTTTATTGAAGTCTAATAAATTTTTTAAAATGATGTTACTATTATTTCTAAAAATGTGTGAACATGTGTTATATGCTCTTTTTCAAGTTAAAAATCAAATATCTCTTAGAATAGTAATATAATTTTTTTAAAAAATAAAGAAATTTTAGCAAAACTATCCCTAGTGAGGAAATTAAAGATATGTCTGCTTACTGATAAAAGTTAATTAAATCTTTTTGGTAGTCAGGTGAATGATTCAACACTGGGTGTACATTTAATGAATGCAGGGAAATTACTATGGAAAATGTTAAATATAAACATTAGTCTGTTCTTTATGTTATATCTAAGTATGTTTTTATATTGCATATATGTGAGGGAAATTAATAATATTGACTCTTTATTAAATAGTTTTTCAAATAAACTTGGGCACTCAGAAGTCCTAAGTGAATGGAACCAAAAGCAGGCTTCATTCCATGAGGAGGGAGGTAAATTAGGGAATATCAGGATCTAAAGTCGCCGCTGGCTCACATTAACTGATACCTTGTTGGAATCCCAGATTAAACATGAAATCTGAATACTGAAAAAGCTGGTAAGCATTAGAGAGTTATTTACATGGAATAAGTGATACTGAAAGGAATAGCTACATCAAGTCATTCAATCAAGATTAAGTCTTGAAAACCTAACATGTTCCAGGAACTGTTATGAACCTGGGGACACAATCCTAGAATTAGATATTATTTATTCTCTCATAGAATTTATATCCTGTGGGAGGAAAAAAATCAGTAACTAGAACATGTTCTACATAGCAATTTGTTCTATATGCACATAAAGGAGTAATGGTGGGATAGGAACTACATGAATGTGAATAGAATGGGTAGGCAGAAAGCAATATCTGAGAGATGACAGTTGTGTTGAATTCTGAAAAACAAGCATGTCCTCGCCATGGAAAGACATTCCTTGGAGAAGCATGATGCAGACAGAAATATTCACAATTATAAAGGCACTGAGGGTAGACTAAGTTTGCCTTGGCAGCCAAAACATAGATGGCCAGCAAGACTAGGATATACTGAGCAAGTGAGATTGTGACTCTAGATGCCACTGAAGGTAAATTTGGGTTGTGACTGAGAAAATTTTCATAATAAAGAGTTTGGGTAATATCCAAATTATAAAAATAAAAAGCTATTGGAGAGTTATTAGAAGTAGAGTGGCATTTTTTTTAAAATACCAATCTTGGTGCTTAACTGGGGATCACTATAAAGAGATAATAGCTACATGAGTGCTAAAATCATTTGGAATATAATATAGGAAGTGAAAAAATTCAGGATGTCTTTGGGAAATATCTATCCAAGAATTTTTCAAGGATTTGATTTGGAGGAAGAGGAAAGGTAAGAAAGAGAATGATTTTTAGATCGTGTGTGTGTGTGTGTGTGTGTGTGTGTGTGTGTGTGTGCTTGCGTGCACATATCTGGAAGTATGCAATTCTCATTTACAAAAATGGATAAAATAACAACAACAAAACATGGGGCATTAGAAGAATCTAAACTACTGTTTATTTTAAGTGTATCTATTTCTACTTATTGTATAGTAATTATCCTCTTTCCAGAAAAGTCTATGAAGAAGATTGCTGATATAAAAAACTTTTCCCCACATGACAATTATAATCAATCCACTATTCCTAACATAGGTCCAAGAATTTTAATTATCCCAAGCATCCATCCATTAGTCTTAGGAACAGATTTCCCCAGTTTACCTGAACACATGATTGCCCACCTAAAAAAGAGCTTATCATCCTCCCCTACAGCAATATGTGAAATTTCTAGGTTATCTCATTAAGGATTCCCAGGGATGCATCCTCTCTCACCCTTCCTGCTGGTTATGAGATAACAAGACTGCCCCCTTGTACTCAGAGGGGGAAGCAAAATGTTGAAATCAGCTCACTAACCTTGGCTCCTCAGATAACCTTCTGGAATTTAAGTTCCTTGAAGGTCCAGGATCCCTTTCTTATATATTATTAGTAGAGGCCCTGTGCATGAAAATTTGTGCACTCAAGGGGGTCCCTCAGCCTGGCCTGTGTCCTCTCGAAGTCTGGAACCCCTCGGGGGATGTCCACTTGCTGGCATGCCTGGCCAGTCCGGGTGAGGGGCAGAGAGCCATTTCAGGCTGCCCATAGCTCCTTCAGGGTTCGGGTTCCTACTGGAGTGCCTGGCTGGAACCAGGTATTTGGGATTTATTTAACTTCTATAATTGAAACTTTGTTGCCTTGGTCCCCTGCTCAAAGCCTGGGTTGCCCCTGGCAGCCCAAGGTCCCAACCGGGCAGGTATTTTGGGTTTGCTTATCTTCTATAATTGAAATTTTGTAGCCTTGAGTAGAGCTCAGGGCCCACAGGACCCTGGCTTCCTTCATTGCCCAGGGCAACTCCAACTCTGTGGCCACCACCATCTTAGATTAGTTAATTTGCATATTTGTTCCTGATTGGCTTGTGGGCATGGCTTGTGGGCGTGGCTTGTGGGTATAACGGAGTGAGGGTCAATTTGCATATTACTCTCTTATTAGATTAGATATTATTACTGAGGGTATTTTTTTTGGGGGGGTAAGCTTCCTGTTATTCAAACCATAATGTTTTTGAGAATGTGTTATTTTAACTTGCAATTTTACTAATAAATACATATTTCTTAGAAAATCATGCCTACAAATAACACTTGTGAAAGTTTTAATAAGCATATAAGATGGACATTTGGAGTGTGTGTGTGTGTTTGTGTGTGTGTAGTGCCAGAATGATATGGGCTACCAACTGTAAAATGGAGTAGAAAAATAATTTTATCCATTCCCAAGGTTAAATTGATACTGTGTGTGTACATTGCTGAATGGGAAAAAATGTGAAATAATGTCCATATGCCATAAGAATCATTGCTGTAATAAACACTGCTTACAATAGAACTGGGTTAGGGAAATAGTACTATGTATGCAACATGTTTTCAGGGCTTCATATAAATTCAGAAATAAATGTCATAGTAAATCAATCAGGAGGTTAATGAGAACCAGAAAAAATCTGAATTAAGTGTTGGCATTTCTCTTTAAACCAAAGACTTCACATACTTTTGTCAGGATTCTGTTGCAAAATGCGTAAGATGCATTTTAGTGGCATTAGTGAGGATATAAAAGTCTAGGATAACTTCATGTTGGATATCCTGCAAGTTTTTAATTCCTATATATAATTCTTAAAATGGGCATTTTACTTGCTTTTGCACAGAAACCAAATAGGAAGCATGTTTGAATAAGCAAATTAAAAAATGTATTTGTTCTACATCCTCTGAAAGAAAATGAAGCAGATGCAATATGCCCTCCTATTTCATAAAAAATAAATAGCAATCGATAACACTGTCATCTGATATTTTAAAAGTTTAATCAAAGTCACCAATTTCAACTTTATATTCAAGACAAATTATTAAGTTAGTAAGAAAACAATGGCCTATAAACACCCTAACAAAAATATGTTTAATGCAAAGAAGTTTAATTTAGTTGAAGAATTATGAAAAATGTAACTAAAACATTTTATTTGCATTATATTTCAGTTAAATATTAATATATCAGTGCCATGGTACTTTCCTGATGTGGAAATAAAAGTAGACAACCACAGATTTGGTCTTCCTTTCTTGGTGTAAATTGTTTCCAGAAAGTGACTGTTCAGTCAGTGTCTATATTTTCCTAATCAAGTCAGAAATGTAATAATTAATAACACATTAAGTTTGTCAAGGGGAAGATAAAAATGAAGTAAAAAATTAAATACTACAAATTGAAAATTTTGAAATAATAATCTTTGAATTTATAGTTATAAGCAATGACTAAACTTTTTGCCTAGCAGATTTTTTGATTCATTGTATACTCTTTATAAAGAAAGAATGCTAAAAGGAGGGAGGAAAGGGGAAAAGGGGAAAGTTAGAGGAAAAGAAAGCAAAGAAAACCATACTTTGGAAAAAGAAAAGTTGGAATATCACCTATAATTTGTTCCATACTCTTGTTGCTAAAAATTGGAATGATCACACTACAGTGTTCAGGTGAGAATTTTTGCTAGTTTGAGCCACTGTTTCTGCCTTGTATGTTCCAGTTATAGCTTTGAAGCAGCAAGGCTGGAATTGATGTCATAATACTTTAACATTTCTACCTACTCTATCCCCAAAACAACAACAAAATCTCTGTTTATTTTTCTCTCAATTTTCAAGTATACTTTTAGTCAGCTGGGTCAAGTGAAATCTAGTACTTTGTTCATGGGATAACAGAGAAAAGCAGCAAAAGACTTTCTCCTCTGTGGGATGGGCCAGAACCTGGAGAACCAGTTTGGAGCACTCCCATCAGGACAACAATGTACTGATTATAGATAAGCTATGGGGCTAGAGATCTGTGGACTCTGTGTATAGAACAATCCTTTTATCATTAATACTATAATACTTTGAAAGTAAATTAATAATTATATTAATAGAATACAATTTCCTTGAGCTCGAGTCCTCAGTTGGCAGGCTAGGAATCCTTAGAATTCCAGGCCAGAAGAGGAGGCTATGCTTAAGTATTTCCATGACATTAAGAGAAAAATCTTATATCTTTTATGTGGAAAACACCTAATATCTACAAACAAAAATGAATATATTTTTTTAAAGAAAGAAAAAAGACTACCTAACATTATATTTTTCTTTAAGACACTAAAGGAAAAAAAAAAAAAGGACTGTATGTACCTGAGATTGCCAAGAAGTAAGCTCTGAAACAATATTTTTAAGAACCAACTTGAAAGTACGTGAAATGTAATATGGATCTCTAGAAATATAGGAACAATGACTGATCATCATTTCCACTGATAGCTTGCTTATGTTACAGTAAATTCACTTCGGTTTTGATTCTGGCCAACATTTCAGCCCCCCGCCCCCACCCTCACCATTAGTTTGTAATCAGTATACAGATAGCAAACTCAATCTATTTTCTACTTAAGTACCATACACTGAGTGGCCAGATTATTATGACCACTTGATGTTTGTAGGCAAATTAGCGGAATATTGCATCATATGGGATATGGAAGCCAAAGGCCTGTTCGAACACCTTTGCTGTCTGCAGTTACCAAGATAATACATCTCCAATTCACACAGGAACACAAGGATTGGACAGCCGAGCATTGGAAGAAAGTCATGTGGTCCGATGAATCTCATTGCCAGTTGCACCATGCAGAAGACAGAGTGAATACAACCCTTCAAGCTGGTGTGGGAGGGTTATGGTTTGGGGCATGTTTTCTTGGCATGATTTGTGCCCTTTAATTCATGTGGAACAATGTCTGACTAGCACAACATACCTAAGTATCATTGCTGATCAAGTTAATCTTATCATGTTGATGGCATATCCTAATGAAGATGGCTTCTTCCAACAAGACAATGCGCCATGTCGCGGTGCTCGTATTGTGCAGGAGTGCTTTCAAGACATGAGGGAGACTTTACCTTGCTTAGGTGCCCCCATAATCACCAGATCTGAATCCAATTGAGCATTTGTGGGACGAAGTTAAAAGAGCCATCAGGCAGCTGGTTCCACAACCATCAATCTCACAGAACTGAACAGTGCTATTCATCAGGCATGGTGTCAGATTCCTCACATCACCTTTCAACATCTCATGGAGTCAATCCCAAGAAGAATTGCCACAATATTGAAGGCGAAAGGTGGCCCAATGAAGTACTAATGGGGTAGTCATAATAATATGGCCACTTAGTGTATATAATAAAAGCCCAGTGACCATAATGGTGTAATGACCAGAACAACCACTCAACCAGTTGCTCTGATGTGCATTGACCATCTCTCAATCCCTCCCCCTGGCTCACAGGCTCCGATCAGAGCATGGCACACAGAGAACCACAGGGAACCAAATGGATAGTGGCAGAGCGGGACTGGGGACTGGTGAGTGGGCAGAATGGTGAATGGGGAACCACGGGGAACCAAATAGGTGACGGCAGGGTGGGACTGGGGACTGGTGAATGGGCGGGAAATGGCCCTGATCGCAGGCTAGGCCTAGGGATCCTACCCATGCACAAAATCATGCACTGGGCCTGTAGTAAAAAATAATATGAATAGCTCTGTACATAAATTTATTATTATCTTAATTTCTCAAGCAATTTAATTCTGTATCAGGAGATGTTATTTATATATCTTACTATTAACACCACAGGTTTTTCATATTTTTTCTCACTTTGCAATCAATATATGCAATTAAAATCCTGAATTTTTCTTATATTTTATGCTCTTAAAATACAGGTAACTTCATATGCATGATTTTCCTTTTTAGCATATTTACTTAGTTTTATTTGAAAACCATGGTTAAAATACAGAATAAGCTTTTCAAGGTTTATGTAATTTATTTCTAATTGTAACCTTAAACTATTTAGTTAAGCACATAATTCAATAAAAAGCCAAGGACTGACAGCTTTTAAACCAAAGCTATTCTAAAATATTTTATTTCATCTATGAACATGTTTCTCACCACTTATCCTACAATCTGCTGAATGCTATTTTTCTTACTTTCATATGTTGATAGTTTTTTTTGTATACCTTATGAAGCTAAACAAGGTTGAGATTGAAAAAAATCTATTATCATATTAGCTAACATTTTTTCCAAGCAGAATTGTGTATAAATGTCAACTGGTAATAAAATATGCTTGTTATGCATATGTAAGACTCAAGAAATAAAGAAGCACTACTAATAACTCAAAAATAAAATTACTGATAGAAAATGAATGAATTAGATATAAAATGACATTTAAAATACTACAAAGTCATCTATGCTTTGTATGTTTATGTAATATCTAAATATACCATTAATTTTAAATAACTTAACATAGCACTTATAATGACTTCCATATATCTAGATAACTCTAATTTCAAGTAGAAGAGAGGCAATATAAGTATTAAGGGAAAGAAAACAATTTTTATTTTTTAAATATATTTTATTAATTTTTTACAAAGAGGAAGGGAAAGGGATAGAGAGTTAGAAACATCAATGAGAGAGAAACATTGATCAGCTGCCTCCTGCACACCCCCTACTGGGGATGTACCCGCAACCAAGGAACATGCCCTTGACCAGAATCGAATCTGGGACCCTTCAGTCCGCAGGCCAATGCTCCATCCACTGAGCCAAACCTATTAGGGCAAGAAAACAATTTTTAAAATAGCAATTTATTTTCTAAGTGAAAAATATAAACTGCAACCTTACATTTGACATGAGTATATATCAAAATTTTCCCTCAAATGTGGACTGAAGTCTGAATTTTCACTTGCAGGCCTGATTATAGTGCAAAGAAAAACCAATAAAAATTGGAACACTATACTTGTAATGGGCCCGTTTCTCTAACTAGTATTGAATTTGAAATATCGTTAAAGATGACAGCTTGTAGATATGAAACTATTGCTCCAAATATAATACAAGTATTTTTCTCTGAGTGAACTGGTTAGCTATAATTTGCTGAAGTAACTTACTATGATTAATGAAATTAGAGATAGTACTGATTCCTATTCATTGTTTTACTTGACATATTAAAGATAGTTGTAAACGTGGTGGAAAATATTTTTACACGTACTCAAGGAGAATGAACTCTGGCATGTAGAGTTTATTAAAATCAAGGTAATTGATATCACAGAGTACTGTACATGCCTAGGTTGAGTCACAAACAGCAACCTCTGCTAGTCAGTATATTACTGTAATTTGTAAGGACAATTTTTATAATTTTAAATGCTTTAGGCACAATATACTCAATAGATTAAAAAGTTTATTAAATCCAAAAGAACATTCATTAACAATATTATAATGACATGATTTACCATATATTTTTAAAGAGAAATATTTTATTAAGGAATGCAGCTATTCTTTTAATAATCTCATCTTGCCTCCATTGAATTACTATATGACATGTAGTTGACAAATACATAAAAATATTTTTATGTTGCTAATGTTTTCTCTAAGAAAAAGTAAAAAGTGACATATTTGTTTAAATATAAATGAGTAAAAAAGCATTAATTATTGTGCATATATGTAACCAAAACAGCAAATAAAATTAATGACATATTAATTTATAATTAATTTTTAAATTAAAACTTTTTCTATAGTTTAAGAATTAGAGATATCATGGGTAGACTGTGTAGATATGGACATCTTATCACATTTCCGCCTCCTCTTTTTTCCCCTGTTTTATTCATGACAAGGTCAACTGAATATTAAATCAACATCAAAGTCTATGTTTTCCAGCCTTGTTGGTTCAGAGGCACAAATACAGACAGGTTAGCCCAACAAGGAGAACAGACTAACATTCATATAACAATTCTAATACCTTCTGTTTAATGTCATCATACTACTTTGGGGGAAACAACAGTTCGAATGAGAAATTGTCCTGGAAATCAAGAACATATTTGACTTTGAGAGAAGTATACTTGTTCTAAATAGAAGATACTAGAGGCCCGATGCACGAAGATTTATGCAAGAATGAGCCTTCCTTCCTCTGGCTGCTGGCACCACCTTCGCCCCGGCCAGAGCTTTCTTTCCTCCTTCCCACACTTCCGACGCAAACGTCCTTCCCTGTCCCCAGCCACTCAGTGTCTATGTATGCAAATTAACCCACCATCTTTGTTTGGTTAATTTGCATACTCACTCCTGATTGGCTGGTGGGTGTCACAAAGGTACAGTCAATTTTCTTTTATTAGTGTAGGTGCTATGTAGTAATAATGAAAACATTTGTCCATATTTATGGCTATTAGCTTAGAAAATATTTAATGGTCAAGAGATCCATTAAGTTTGAAGGAAACTTATTCTCCCATTTATTTATTAACTAGAGGCCCAGTGCACAAAATTTTGTGCACTTGGCGGGGAGGTGTCCCTCAGCCCTCGAGGGATGTTCACCTGCTGGCTTAGGCCCGCTCCCCAGGGGATCAGGCCTAAGCTGGCAGTCAGACATCACTCTGGCAGCTAGGAGCCTTCAGGGTATGTCCACTTGCCAGTGGGGAGCAGGCCTAAGTTGCAGTCAGATATCCTTAATGCTGCTGAGGAGGCAGGAGAGGCTCCCATCACCACCACTGTGCTGGCAGCCATCAGCCTGGCTTGTGGCTGAACACAGCTCCCCCTGTGGGAGTGCACTGACCACCAGGGGCAGCACCTGCATTGAGTGTCTGCCCCCTGGTGGTCAGTGTGTGTTATAGTGACTACTCATTCCCAGTTGTTCTGCTGTTAGGGTCAATTTGCATATTAACCTTTTATTGTATAGGACAGAGGCCAGGTGCACAGGTGGGGGTCGGCTGGTTTGCCCTGAAGGGTGTCCTGCTGGGATTCCTGGCCAGACTGGGTGAGGGGCTGATGGCTGTTTGCAGGCTGGTCAAACCCCCCAGGGGGGACCTTCACCCCATGAGAGTGTGGCCAGCCTGGGTGAGGGGCTGAGGGCCATTATAAGGCTGGCCATACCTCCTTCAGGGTGGGGGTCTATACTGGGGTGCCTGGCCAGCCAGGGTGAGGGCTGAGGGGCATTATCAGGCAGATCATGGCGACGGGCTAGAAGCAAGTATCTGAGATTCATTTAACTTCTATAATTGAAACTTTGTTGCCTTAGTCCTGCTCAAAGCCGCTGGCTGGAAGCAGGTATATTGGGTTTATTTACCTTCTGTAATTGAAACTTTGTTGCCTTGAGAGGAGCTCAGGGCCCGCAGGGCAGGTGGGAATCTTGGCTTTCTCCATCGCTGGGGCAATGCAAACCTCCTGCCTCACTACAGCTCCCTGTCTGCCACCATTTTTGTGAGGAGTGAGGATTAATTTACATATTACTCTTTTGCATGGGCAGAAGACCCCCAGGCCCCTAGGATTGCTGGCTTCATAGACCCCGGGCCTCTGCGATCACCGGTTCTGATCCTGACCCCTGCCATCGCTGGCTCTGCCCTTGCCCCACTGCAGACTCTGGCCAAGGCTACAGGCCTGGGCAGAGGACCCTAGACTCCTGTTTTGCTGGCTCTGCCAGTGCCCAGACCCCTGCAATTGCAGGCTCTGCCTCTGCCCCTGCAGAGGCCCTGAGATCACCAGCTCTGCCCCTGCCCCATTGCAGCCTCTGGCAAAGGCTACTGGCCTGGACAGGGGACCCCAAGACTCCTTATTTGTCAGCTCCACCAGCTCAGACCCCTCCGATCACTGGTTCTATGGAGCCCAGGCCCCTGCATTCTCTGGCCTTGCCTCTGTCCCGGCCTGAGGCCTCTGGCCCAGGCCTTATGTCTGGGTAGGGCACCCACAGATCCCTCTGATTACCAGCTCTGCCCCTCCCTGCTCTGATCACTGGCTCCACCCTTGCCCATGCCTGAGGCCTCTGGCAAAGGCCTCTGGCCTGCCCAGGGGACCCTAGGCCCCTCTGATAGCCTGTTCTGCTCCTTGGGCCCCCTGCCTCCCCTGCCACCTGCCTGGCTAACAGGCCTGACCACTTCAATGGCAGGGCTGAGCCAGACTGGGCACTGCCATCTTGTGGCCATGGGTGTTACCATCTTGTTGCTATGGGGGTGGCCAACTTGTGGCTATGGGGGCGGCCATCTTTATGATGGAGTGACACCTGATTTGCATATTACTCTTTTATTAGATAGGATTCTATTAGTATTTACTAAGGATCAGGAACAAAGGTGAATAAAAGAAGTATATGACCTGACATTTGTTCTTAACAAGAACACTACATCTTTCATGTATCAAATATTTACTTAATACTGACCAATTGCATTCTCCTCTTAATTCAAGTATTAACTCAGTTTCAGGGTCAGATCCTTTGGGAAACCTTCTCAGACTTACCTGGGATGGGTTTGTAGTCTTCCAGAGTGATCAAAGAGAGGTATTCTCTGAACATCCTTAGAATAGTTTTCACTCTGTTTTTCTAATTTTACTTAACTCTGTTATTGAAATGTCTAAACAATTAAGAGATACCATTAGTTTCCATATTAGTATCCCATTTTAGTCCACTGTCAGTGCTTCTCAAATATAATGGACATATAAATCATTCTGGGAGCACATGAAAATGCAGATTCTGATTCAGTATTTCTGGAATATGGACTGCAATTCTGATTTCTATGTTGATGTTTATGCTGCTGATCTGTGGACCACAATTTTAGTAACAAGGCAGTAGATATTATTACATTATAAACCATTTAATGATTTACAAAGATGAGAGATAAAAATATTAACATTTAGTGGATACATAGAAAAAAAGATCCAGCAGTTTGATAAAGTCAAAGACCAATAGAAAATGGAGTATGTAAAGATGAAAAAGATCTGAATTAGGTTTAATAAAAGTCTAGCTTATTCTATGTCTTATAGTTTGTATAAATGTCCTAAGAATGAAATGGGTATAATGCCACAATAGTTCAGTAAGTGTACTCTTTCAATATCCATTGATGGAGCAAATGTTTATTGAGCATCTACTAAGTGCCAAGGTGTTTACGAAACATGTTTTTTTAAATTTCTTTATTGATTAAGTTATTACATATGTGTCCTTATCCCCACATTTTCCCCCCATTCCCCCAATCATGCCCTCACCCCCCATTGTCTCTGTCCATTGGTTAGGCCTATATGCATGCATACAAGTCCTTTGGTTGATCTCTCCCTCTTAACCCCTCCCTCCACTACCTGCCATCTGAGGTTTAATGATCTGATCAATGCTACTCTGTCTCTGGATCTATTTTTCTTCATCAGTTAATGTTGTTCATTATATTCTGTAATGAGTGAGATCATGTGATATTTATCTTTCTCTGGCTTATTTCACTTAGCATAATGCTGTCTAGTTCCATCCATGCTGTTGCATATGGTAAGAATTCCTTCTTTTTTACAGCAGCATAGTATTCCATTGTGTAGTTGTAGCACAGTTTTCTAATCCATTCATCTACTGATGGGCACTTAGACTGTTTCCAAATCTTAGCTATTGTAAATTGTGCTGCTATGAACACAGGGGTGCATATGTCCTTTCTAATTGGTGTTTCTAGTTTCTTGGGATATATTCCTAGAAGTGGGGTCACTGGGTCAAATGGATGTTTCATTTTTAGTTTTTTGAGGAAACTCCATACTGTTCTCCACAGTGGCTGCATCAGCATTCCCACCAGCAGTGCACGAGGGTTCCTTTTTCTCTACATCACCGCCAGCCAGCACTTGTTGTTTGTTGATTTGTTGATGATAGCCTTTCTGACAGGTGTGAGATGGTACTTCATTGTCGTTTTGATTTGCATCTCTCAGATGATTAGTGACTTTGAGCATGTTTTCATGTGTCTCTTGGCCTTTCCTCTGTCTTCTTTTGAAAAGTATCTATTTGGTCCATTGCCCATTTTTTATTGGATTGTTTATCTTCCTTTTGTTAAGTTGTATGAGTTCTCTGTAAATGTTGGAGATTAACCCTTTATCTGTGATAACATTTGCAAGTATGTTGTCCCATGAAGTGGACTTTCTTGTTGCTTTGTTGATGGTTTACTCTGTTGTGCAAAACCTTTTTATTTTGATGTAGTCCCGTTTGTTTATTTTCTCTTTAGTTTCCATTGCCCTAGGAGCAGTATCAGTGAAGAAATTGCTTAGGCATATGTGTCAGATTTTGCTGCCTGTAGATTCTTCTATTATTCTTATGATTTCCCATCTTAAATTTAAGTCCTTTATCCATTTTGATTTTATTTTTCAACAAATACAATGAAATCTCTGTTCTTACGGGTAAACAGTGGATAAAAACAAGTAAATAAGCAAATATGTAATATAATATTTGGTAGTAACAAATGCTGCTAAAAATTTCAGCATAAAAACAAGAGAAAAAATGGAATAGCCATTTTATTTTTAATAGCTTTATTGAAATAAAATGCATAAGCCATTGAGTATAGTAATTTAAAGTATTTAATTCAATGTCTTCTAGTATATTCAAGGTATGTATATCTATCATACTACCATAATCAATTTTAGAGCATCTTTATTACTCCAAAAAGAAATCCTATACCTCTTAATTGTTATGCTACCTAATGGAGGTCAGGCTCAATGCAGGTCAGTCTCAGGCTGGCCTGTACTATGGTGGGTTCTTGGCTTCATGGAGAAAACATTTTACAACACGGATCCAGTTGGTTTTGCTAGTACAATTATTAAAACTGGAGACGATGAAACAAAGGAAGGCCTTAGGGTAGAAGAAGCACCAGGAGAGAGCCCAGGGGTGCTCTGCTTTGGCTCCCTAGACGTGTTGTAGGAAAGAACTGAGCCAAGGCTAGGCTGCTTTCAGCTCACTGGAAGGTTATAAAGGGACCTTAGTGTCAGGTTCAAGGAATCAGATCAAGACAAGCTACTGCTCCTCCCTTGCTCCCCTGGTTGTAAGTCTCATGGGAACCCTTAGAGTTTAGGCAAAAGGAAGTAAAAGTTCATGCCCAAGAACAGGCATGGACATGCTCCTGAGAGAGCCCACACTGGTGTCCTTTGTCTTGAGGGTTTTTATTTCGCTTCTGTGGGCAAGAATCTGAGGAGAGAGTTTCAGTAGAACATTCATCAGTTTTCCAGGTGTGTCCTTCAAAATGCTAATACATCAAAATGAGTGTACAGGGGAATTTTGGAATATTCTTTGGTTGACTTTACCGTTTTACTTTTATCTGTGGTCTGGCTCTAATTGGGTTTTTGTTATTTGTTCCCTGGACTTCATTCTTCCTTGGGTTTGGCTGGCACAAATGACATGAATTGGGTCTCTGTCCTTTATCTCCTTGACCACGGTCATTTAAGCTATTTACTATCTGGTCAGAGAGGAAAGGTATAAACCATTAGTTTTCAAGTGTCTTTGGTTAGAGAAGATAAGGTCTTACAATCACTAGCTGCCTGCAAATTGGTCAAATTGTTTAGCCTTACTTAATTAGCTTGTCTCAGTTTCCCCATTCCACTTGTCCAGGAATTTTCCTAGCTTATTACTACCCTCCCTCAGTTATCCTTATCTGCCTTCTCCCTAGGCAACGACTAATCTACTTTTTGTGAGGACAGACTTTTCTTTATAGGAAACAGTGAGCAGACACCTGCATGAGATTAATTTGCTTTTCAAAGATTTATATAACAGGTGTTCCCTGCTGGAGAAAGCACATGCAGAAAGACCTTGAACTGGATGCTAGTCTGATATCTTGTGATAACATCTAGGAAATCAATGACTGGAATAGCATGAGCAAATGGAGCAGCCAAGTCTGAAGTTTTGCAGGAAATCTGTGGGACACAGTGGGGAGTTTGTCATTGTAATAGAAAGAATGAGAATCCTTTGAATAAATTTGAACAAAAGGGCATGAGTTTGCTATTTGCTCACGGGACTTCATCTGTCTTTGGATTTAGCTGGCACTAATGGCACTAATTGGGTCTCTGTCCTCTACCTCCCTGCCCAGGGCAATTTAAGCTATTTATCATCTGGTCAGTTATTACTTTACAAATATGTTTGCCAATTCCATCCCAGGATATACTGTCATAGTAATAAATGATGTTGCCTTAAACTAGAAGGGCAGATGTGGAGATCTTCATGCCTATATGTACAATACAGATATGTGATACATTTAAAGGTACAGACTATAAAATGTTAAAGGTACCGGTCATCCATGCGCATGTTCCCAGCTAAGGCTGAACAAGGTTACATTCTGGCTTCTTGTTTCAAATATTGTTTAATTCCAGATCTATTTAGTGGCACACCTTTGCGCATTTCAAGGGGATTTCACCATTTAAAACGGCCCATGGAGTAGTACTAATGTGCTGTTTAGTGTTTCAAAATGCAACAAGACTGTTGTATTTTATGGAGAAAACACATAGTTCAGATAAGATCTGTTCAAGCATGAATTATAATGCTGTTGGCTGTGAGTTCAGTGTTAATGAATCAACAATATACATCACATAAGGTATCTTTAGACAGAAACACACATAAAATAAGTCCAAATAGTGCATGATTGCTAAAACTGTTGTAATCAGAGGCTCACAGATGCCTAAACTTGTACTTCCTCTCAGAGCAGCGATTAGTCATTGCTAATTCTGTGTCTGTGGAGATGTATAGAGTAAAACAATTGCAGATCACGAGAGCTGCCCATAACTTTACAGTACTCTCGGTTTGCCTCCTGACCAGCAAAGCCTAAAATCATCACCACTTGTTACTTTACGAATATGTTTCTCAATCCTGTCCCATGATATAGTTCATCAGTAAAAAAAAAAAAAGTGCTGCCTTAAACTAGAGTGGTAGATGTGAAAATCTTGAAAAGTTTATATACCATCTTATCTAATAAAAGCATAATATTGAAATTGACTGTTTCTTCAGGATGCGTAAGCCAATCAGAATGGCTATATGCAAATTAACCCAGCCAAGATGGAGGCCGGCACTCATGGAGCTGAGTAAACAGGCAGCTTCCATTGCAGCAGGAGTAAAACAGTTTGCCGGCCGCTGGGTTTCTCCCAGCTTAGGCAACAACGTATTTGCAACATTGTCTCAATTACAGAAGCCTAAAGCTGAAGCCAACAGAAAGCTTCATTACCTGCCTAAGCTTCAGCTTAAAGGAGCAGTGTATCAATTATAGAAGATAAACAAACTCCAGAAACCTGCTTCCAGCTAGCCTTGCTGGGACATTGGGTCAATGGGAGCTGTGGGCATCCTGAAAGCCTGAGAATGCCCCTCAGCCCCTCATCCAGGCTGGCCACACCCCAATGGGGTGAGGGATCCCACTGGGGGGCTTGGCCAACCTGCAGACAGCCATCAACCCCTCACCCAGGCTGGCCAGGTACCCCAGTAGGGACCTGAACCCTGAAGAGACTGTGGTCAGCCTGCTAATAAGCCATCAGCCCCTCACCCAGGCTGGCCAGGTACCCCAGTCGGGATGAAAACCTGAAGGAACTGTGGGCAGCCTTAAAGCCTGAAAACAGCCCTCAGCCCCTCACCCAGGCTGGCCAAGCACACCAGCAGGTGGACATCCCCTGAGGGGTCCCAGACTGCGAGAGGGCACAGGCCAGGCTGAGGGACCTCCCAGGTGCACAAATTTTTGTGCACCAGGCCCCTAGTATATCTATAATAATCAAAGCATAATATTCATTAGACCGGACCTTCTGGATGACCTTCTGAACTTCCTTCCAGATGATCTTCCGGACAAAGCCAGGGCTGTGAGGGAAGCCCGAGTCCTGGGTGCCAGAGGGAAGCCAGTGACAGCAGCCAGGGGAAGGAAGGCCTACTCTTGCATGAATTTTGTGGGTCAAGCCTTTAGTATATATAAGATTATACGATAAATTAAAAGGTAGGGTCTATAAAATGTTAAAGAACATGTATATTATATACGGTATACATAAATTCAAAAATTCAAAGATACATATATATTGGTATTGGCAACTATCTTTTATGCACATTGTCTAATTCATTAGATATTGCTATGATAATGTGTCATGATATTGTACTCCAGCTTAATTCTACATATATTAATTAGGTTATGGCTTACTATTGATTCTGATGCAAGCTTACTAGCCACATACATATTCCTAATTTTTATTGAAGAAAATCATGTTTTGCTGACTGTCTTATAGTTACAATAGTCATTTTGTAACTTGGACAAGGTTTAAAATTTTCACCCAGTTACTCTGATTACTCTTCTTTAATTTATCTTAACTTATTGACTAATACACACACTGTCCTTGGCAGAAAAAGAAAAAGTTTCCCTTAGGAGATTCGTCAGTCACTTTAGGAAGAAGTTATAGGATGATTCCAGTCACCAGAAGGTCCCACTCATTAGAAAAATTCACTCATTCATTTATTGGTAGAGTTGTCATTATGTACTCACTTTGTAGTGGACTAACTGTCCAGAGATGAATTAACATGTTAGAAGTGGTAATGATGGCCTGATAGAATATTTGTAATGAAGTTTTGATAGGTCTTTATGATTGTCCTTGAGAAGTACATAAGAACAGGAAATCACGATAACCCTTTTTTTTTTTTCTGAAAAGAAAAGTTGAAAAATGAAAATTATTTTATCAAAATATACTATCTTAGAGGAAGTAACTTATGCAAAGTTTTATACATGTTTCTATCTGGTGTAATGTGGATATATTTGTCCAAAATTCAAGAGACAGTTTTAGAAAGGAGGAAAATATTTGGAAGACATCATAAATATATATGAGGTACATATGTTGAGAGTCCATAAAAGGAATATGCAAAAGAATATATTTCCTACAAAAGGAACAGGAACTAAATGGTTTGGGATGGAGGTAATACTTGATAAATAATTAAATAATTTCCTTGAATTAACAACAAATATTTATTGCTGACTTTTAAGAATTTTTTGAGAATTTTATTAGTAAACATCAATATTTTTTAAATTAATGTTGAGAAAATAAAATACATATTTGCCAGTAAAGGGAAAATGATTATGGGTGTACAATAACATAGTAAAAAAAGGCTTTAATATTTTATGAAGAAAGTAAATAATCTTGTAGTTGCCTATGGTTACACTACTAAATCATCTTACTTCGATGCCTCATTTCATCTCATAGTGTTAGAAAAACTCATTCATTCATTTATTGATAAAGTTGTCATTGTACTCTCACTTTGTAGTGGACCAGAGTGAAAGAAACACAGTTGGAGAGAAATTTTGTGATCTTTATCTTTTGAGTCATCTGAATCCCTGAAAATATTTGCTGCATCATTAAATATTTAATTTTAAAAATGGGGCATGATAATCCTGGACATATCTGTATACTTCTAATACATTGCTTCTGCCAGTAATATCAGGGACAACATATGATGTTAAATAGTGTTTTTTTCCCAGAATATATAACTACTAATTTTATTTTATTTTATTTTTTAATATATATATTTATTACATAAAGTATTACAAAGCTTAGTACATATATCTCTTTTTTCCCCGCCCTTCCCCCAGCCTCCCCTACCCCCCAGTGTTTTGTGTCCATTGGTTATGCTTAAATGCATGCATAAAAGTCCTTTGGTTGATCTATTACACCCCCACAACCTTTCCTGTCCTTGTTGCTTTAATTTAACAGATTGTTTGATGCTGTTCTGCCTCTGGATCCACTTTTGTTCACCAGTTTATAATGGTTATTATTATCCATAGATGAGTGAGGACATGTGCTATTTTTCTTTCATTTACTGGTTTATTTCACTTAGCATTATGCTCTCCAGTTCCATCCATGCTGCTGCAAATGATAAGAATTCCTTCCTTTTTACAGCAGCATAGTATTCCATCATGTAGATGTACCACAGTTTTTTTAATCCATTCATCTGCTGATGGACACTTAGGGTGATTCCAAATCTTAGTTATGGTAAATTGTGCTGCTATGAACATAGGGGTGCATATGCCCTTTCTAATTGGTGTTTCTAGTTTCTTGGGATATATTCCTAGAAGTGGGATCACTGGATCAAATGGCAGTTGTATTTTTAGTTTTTTGAGGAAATTCCATACTGTTCTCCATAGTGGCTGTACCAGTCTGCATTCCTACCAGCAGTGAATGAGGATTCTTTTTTTCTCCACATCCTTGCCAGCACTTGTTGTTTGTTGATTTGTTGATGATAGCCATTCTGACAGGTGTGAGATGGTACTGCATTGTTGTTTTGATTTCATCTCGCTGATGATAAGTGACTTTGAGCATGTTTTCATATGTCTCTCAGCCTTCCTTATGTCCTCTTTCGAAAAGTGTCTATTTAAGTCCATTACCCATTTTTTGATTGGGTTTTTTATCTTCCTTTTGTTAAGTTGTATGAGTTCCCTGTAAATGTTGGAGATTAGACCTTTATCAGAGATATCATTGGCAAATATCTTCTCCCATGCAGTGGGCTTTCTTGTTGTTTTGTTGATGGTTTATTTTGCTGTGCAGAAGCTTTTTACTTTGATATAGTCCCATTTGTTTATTTTCCCTTTAGCTTCCATTGCCCTAGGAGCTGCATCAGTGAAGAAATTCTTTCGGCATATGTCTGAGATTTTGCTACCTGTGCTAGCAAACTGGACCCAGCATTACATTAGAAAGATCACACAACATGACCAAGTGGGATTTATTCCAGGAATGCAAAGTTGGTACAATATCTGCAAATCAATAAACGTGATACATCACATAAAAAAACTGAGAGATAAAAATCACATTATCATATTGATTGATGCAGAAAAGGCATTTGACAAAATCCAACACCCTTTCTTGATAAAAACTCTCAGCAAAGTGGGAATAGAGGGATCATACCTCAACATAATAAAAGCCTTATATGACAAATCCACAGCCAACATCATACTCAATGGGCAAAAACTAAAACCATTTCCCTTAAGAACAGGGACAAGACAGGGATGCCCACTTTCACCACTCCTGTTCAACATAGTACTGGAAGTGCTAGCCAATGTCATCAGGAAAGAAGAAGCAATAAAAGGCATTCACATTGGAAAAGAAAGAGTAAAATTGTCATTATTCGCAGATGACATGATATTGTACTTAGAAAACTCTAAAGACTTCATCAAAAAATTATTAGACCTAATAAATGAATATAGTAATGTAGCAGGATACAAAATTAACACCAAGAAATCTATGGCATTTTTATATGCCAATAGTGAACTTACAGAAACAGAAATTTAAAAAGCAATCTCATTTACCTTTACGATAGCTGCTAATTTTAGAATGCTGTTTTTTTAATTAAATTCATAATATCAACACCATATAGTAAGAAATACATAGTAGCTAAACGATCTCTCTTTCCACAGTTCAATTCAAAACATTATTTTGGCAATATTTTAAAATTCTCAAAAGCACCAAGTTTTTATTTTTCTTCAGTGTTCACAACTATCATAATTTACAGCTTATTTTGTTATTCTAGTAAACAGGATAATCAAAATTCTTTGTACTGTTTGATCAAAGATGCAGAACAGATTAATGCAAAAAGTGGAACTGAACGAACAGGAACAATACCTCCATCTGTGTTTTATGTTGTTGATGTGTTTGTTCATTTTTTATTGTGTGAGATAATCTGAAATCCATCCAGTCTTTCAAACCCTGACACACACACCTAGGAGAAGTATTTGATGAGCTGGATGTATGGTTATGAGGCAAAGAGATTGAAATCAGACATCAGATTGGGTAAGAGAGGAAAGCACACCCAGTGTGGAAGCAACAACTTTCTATGAAGACTGAATGACACATTTTGCTTGCACTCTTGCTTAATAGAAAACTTTCAGAAACTGCTTTTGTTCCTTGTAACATCTCTAGTTTTGTACTAAATTTAGATCTATTATCCAGTAATTTCAACAATTACTTTCTAAGCATTTAGCAATTCATCACAATGTTCTAAGTGTTCCCTCCTAAATCCACTCATTATGAGTCTGATTTTGTTTAATTTATTCTCTAACATTTCATTAAAATAAATTAAATTATATGTTCTCATTAAAATGAAATGAGAACCATTATCATGAGATTTATAAAAGAACATTTTCTAATTTCTTCAGTAGTTTTATTTATTAATATTTTCATACCATTTTCCTTAATGCTATTATTTTTGCTAGAAGTATGTCTTTTTATTTCTTTATAATATCTTATCATAAATAGTTACCAAAACACTTACCAATACATTAAAAGTTCCACTTTCTTTTGATATTTTTCATTATAGATATTTAATTCTAAAATTTAAATAGGCTCTTCACTCAACATAAAACAATAATGCAACCTATTTTTGTATTTTAACATCTTTCAATGATCAACATGCACATCCAAGAAACTCTTCTGTTTTAATTTGATCACGTTCTTAATACCAGATTTACATCCTAATTCATTCAGTACACATATTCTGAAAACTAGAACTAAGGACAAATGTATCTCCCATTAGAATTTTGAAGAGTTGTAATCACTTCCAAAGTTAAAATAAAAAAAATGTTGGTGTGTGTGTGTGTGAATGTGAAGACCTTCAGCCAGTGACAAAGTGTTATATTTATAATCATTTAATGATTTAAGAAGAGATTGAAAGTAGTTCTACCGCTAAGATGAAACTGATATTTATACTAGAAATTTCAGTCATTAACAAAACATGTTTTATATTCTCAAACTATCATTACCATGTTTAAACTTTCCATAAAAAAATGACAAAGAAGAGGAGATTTGGGGAACAGTAAGAGGAGATATACCAATCAAAATCAAAGCAGAAATAAATGTAAACTTTTTTAGATAAGAAAAAGTAGTAACAGGTATTAGACTTTTATTTTACTTAGTGAATGAGGAAATTTTATTCAAGAGAATATTAGAGACAGCACATTTGACTAATTTTAATGTCCACTGTATTATAATAATCTGAGCAATATTTTTATGGAAAATATTAAAATAATTGTGTAACCTGGTTTCTTATTTTCTTTTAATTTTTAAGTATAACTTACATTGTGATAGTTAGCTGAATCAATATTCCAACACTTCTCATTTGCTGTTCACTCTTGATATTTTTTCTTTGTTGCCTGATGTCCAATCTAAACTAATAAAAGTGTAATATTAAAATTAACCGTTTCTTTGGGACGGCCTAAGCCACGCCCACCAGCCAATCAGAGTGACTGCATGCAAATTAGCCCAGCCAAGATGGCGGAGGCCGCAGCCCTGGGCTCCGCCATCTTGGGAGCCTGGGTCCTGGGAAGGCATCCGGGGAAGCAGGGACCAGCCTGGCGGGACCCCGCAGCCCCCTGCTGGGAGGCCGATCCGGTGGCCAGCAACACTGGAATGGCCTCCCAGGCGGAGAAGCCTGGGGGGTGGGGCAACCCCATGCCTCCTCCTGGGAAGCCTATGGGGTGGCCAGCGCCACTCCATTGCTTCCCAGGCAATGGCCCAGAGGGTCAGTGGGAGCTGTGGCCAGCCTGAAAACTGCCCTTGGCCCCTCCTCTAGGCTTGCCACACCCTCTGGGGTGAGGATCTCCACTGGGGTGCTTGACCAGCCTGCAAACAGACATTGGCCCCTCACCCAGGCTGGCCAGGCACACCAGCAGGTGGCCATCCCCAGAGGGGTCCCAAGCTGTGAGAGGGCACACGCCGGGCTGAGGGACCCCCCTCCCCCACTACCCTAGTGCACAAATTTTTGTGCACCGGGCCCCTAAGTATGTTATAAACCAACAGCTTCCCCCCACCCCTAATTTTGTAGTTATATGGTTGAGAAGGTAAATTCAACTCCTGTGATTTTATCTTAACAAAAAGAAGTCATAAATTCTTTTTTTTTAATATTAGATGTTAACTTTAAATGTTTAGAATAGTGATGTATCTTTCCAATTCAGAATTAAGAAATGCTGTGGCTATGTTCAGGGAAGAGTTTCTGGGTGTACTCTTTAGTAGGTAGAAGGTGGAATAAAATATGATGTGAAATAACCATACATCATTGAGAAGGAAGTTAAGACATCGATGAATTTATTTACTCTATCTAAACTCCTTAGTACTTGATAGAAGCTAGGTCTTGCACTAAGTTGTAGTGGAACTTTATCCAAATAATATTTTACAATTATCAACATCCAAAAAAAAAATTTAAATTTTGCAAGTTATGGCAGAGACATTAGGTTGCCAACCCAATAGACATTTCTACTTGTATTCTTAATAAGAAGATTCAGGACTTGCTCATGTTTGGTGCTCCCAGAGACTATAAGTTTCTGTGGCCCCTAGAGCAAAGCCTGCTCTTCTTTGATGGAAATGTATAATGGTGCACATGTGTAGCAAACCTGAAAAATGGCAGAGGAAGATGATGCTGATGTGGGACCTTCAGGAAAAAAAGAGGTTTTATTATAATACAAATAAGACAACTTACAAAGAAAAAGTATTCTCTTGCCTTTGTTGGGAGACATACAACTTAAAGCTATGGCAGCTATCTTAAATTCAGAAGAGAGAAATCTGAGAATAGACGAATGGACAGCTGAAAAATTGTCTCATTTCCAAAATTCTTATTAAATAAAATATACTATGTACTCCTTATTAAAGCTACATGTATTTAAGAGTTTGGTTATTTACAGACAAATTATTCTGACTGAAGTAAGTACAACATGTAAATGTACTTTTGCAACCCAAAATGCTAATACCATTAGGCATTGCTTCCTGTTCTACAAGTTTTACTCAGAACTAGGGGATTGAAAGCCATTTACTTCTTTTCCAGGGATATTTTTAATGCTTAGTTCAAGCACCAACTGACCAACATAATGGGTAAATTATACCTCATGAAACTCTTGATTCAAAATAATTATGGTTTTCTAGGTCAAATGAGAGGTAATAGGTAATAATTATCTCTCATTTCGCCAAATTTAATTGGAAATGTGAGTACTTAATGCTGCTAATTATAATGACTGGGTTAAAAATTTTTTGTCTTAACATCTTTTAGCCTAAAATTTGATCTCTTTTTGTTAATTTCTGCTCTATTTCTCATAGGCAAAGTACATGGAATTCACACAATTTTCAAAAATGTGTGAAATTTTGTTTAAAGCCATGTTTACTTAAAATGTTAATGTATATGTGTATTCTTTTTACATTATAAATTCAAAGTGGTAATATGAAACTTCTCATAAATCAACTTATTAATAAAGAAGGTTTAATGTGATCGAGAGTAATTTTCACCTTGGTGTCACAAACGTGCTTCCATTTACAAATAATCTGTTTCCAAAAGCCTATTCCTTTTTTTGTTCTGTGACCTTGTGAATAACACTTCCATTTTCCCAGTCATAATCTACAGAAAATTAGAAGCCAATTTGAATATGATTTTTTCTCTCAATCACAAATTGCCTAAATAGTCATGTTCAATCAGTTTTGCTGCCTTAATATCTCTCATATCCTTCCACGCATTCTCTTCCCATGGGCAGCAAATACATCCTGAGTATTTTATTTCTCACATATATTATTGTAATAATTTTCTAAATGATCTCCTAACTTCGAGTTTATGCCTCTCAAGTTGATCTCCCTAAATAATGCCATGTGATTCCTCTAAAATATTAATCTGACCATTAGATTATTTGGCTGAAAATACGCTAATAACTTTTAGAATAGTTTTGGGATGCTTGAGCTTAGCAATTAAAGTTCTTCACAGCCTTATCCTTAGTTACATTCTGCCTAGTCCCTCCACACTGAACTCTGATAATAGCAACTGCTGAATCCCCAGTCTGCATCAGAATGTTTTATATTACCGAGAGTTTCCACATTCTGTCTTCTCTGTTTTGACTGATTTTCTATCCTCTCTATATAGCTGTCTCCTTCTGGTAATTCATAACTGAACTCCAAAAAACACTATTTCTGTGAACTTTTCTCTGACATCCCAATAGGATAGCTTATTTATTTAATGTTACCATAACAACTTATGTACATAATTCCTTACATTAGTCAACTTTTATGCCTGCTGCGCCAGCATGCTACTTAGAATATAGAAGACACACAATAAATGCACGCTGAATACATAACTATAAGGATGAACACTTTACTACTTTGATTTATTCTTATCTTTTGTGTGTGTCATAGATGCTGCTGTTTTAAAAAGCAATTTACAGCTGTTTTTATACACCTGTCGTTCAAAATTGTTCATATGGGAAAATACTTGCCAACCAGTATTGAAGGTAAATACAAAATAAAACAAATGACACTGCAAGTACAAAACAAAACAAAATAAAACACCACACGTTCTGTAATTTTGACTACTTTCAGACACACTGCAGTGCTTTCTTTTTCTATAATAAAATTTACTTACATTTTTCTACAATATCAATATATTTCTTGTACTAAAAACACACTACATCTTCCTAAACAACATATTCTATATGATGCACATATTTAAATCAGTTTCAAACATGTCCAGAAAAATAGTAATGCTATAAGACTAGTTTTAGGAATATATTCACATTTCATTTTTAGTATTATGAAATCTAGAGGCCCATAAGGAGATTCAAAAGCTTATCATATGAGTTATAATCGTGTATCTCTAGTCTCATTATAAGACAAGGAAGGTAAAAAGTATTCCCTTGTTCTCTCAATTATTACTTCTGATCTAAAGATATGTTAGAAAGACAAAATGTGTTTTGATGGCTTGAATTTTTCCTCTAAGTATTAACATAAAAACTTATTACATAAAGTTAATACCACGTTACTTTAAAACTGTGATAGAGAAAGCAAAACAAAAGTTTCTGAGACCAGTACACATGATATTTTTATCAGTTATATGTTAATATGAATCACATAAAATAGCATTACATCAAAATAATTTATATAGGGTGTCCCCCCCAAAATGTATACACACATGTGGAATAATTATAAAGTCATTGTTTATTATAATACATTTCATTTTAAAAAGTGAGTTATTAGCTACTAAAGTGTGTAAATATTTTTGAATACCTTGTATATACATTTTTATTAATAATCAGGATCTATTACGTTCATTGTATTTCATAATAAAAATATTTCCTCACATTTGTATATCTTTTGCAGTTTAAGTTTACTAGAATCTGCATCACAAAATAAAATTTCATTTTAATGAAATAAATTCCATGGCCCTAGCTGGTTTGGCTTAGTGGATAGAGCATCAACCTATGGTCTGAAGGGTCTTGGGTTCGATTCTAGTCAAGGGCACATGCCCAGTTGCAGGCTTGATCCCCAGAAGGGGTGTGCATGAGGCTTTCTTGTTATTTTTCTATGTACCTGCCTTATTTCACTGTCTTAAGTATCATTTTGGTGAGGCCAATAAATTCTTACTTACTTTGCTATACTCTCTTGATTGAAGTCTTTCCTTTAAGAAGACATGAAACGAGGTCTTGTTTTCTCACTGGGAACACCTCATATTAAACAAACAAAAAAAAAAAAAAAAAAGGAAGAAAGAAGGAAAACACTTTTCCTGCCTAACCTTAAAGAAACTGACTTTAAGTCTCATAGTTAGATGGTTTTCCCTGTTGCCATAGTCCTTTTTCCCCTTTTAGCAATAGTCTTTCAATTAAAGTCTTTCCAACCTAAGTCTGGATGTTTTGTTTTATTTGACATGGAAGAACAGGATGCTTATCAAGCCATTTCTATCTATACGTTAACTACACATACATTATTATCCATTAGAAATTATTTTGTTAACAGTTTAGGTTAACACTACGGAAAGAGGCAAAGGAAAGAAAAATTGGTCTCTATAAATATGTTTGTAATTAATTGCTATATTTAGTGCACTCTAAGAGGTGAATGCTCATTTTAAATGCCAGCATAAGCATATGGAGGAAATAATCTAAATAGGTTACTTCTTGGACATTCCAGTCATTCCTTATTAGTTCTCTGATTCAGGTTAAGATTCAAACAGGGAGAACTGATTCAACAGGGTGATGACTCTTAACTCTTCCCCAGGGCGAAATCCACTTAGCCTGGCCGGACTATACCTGACCAGGAGTGAATGCTCACTGAGGTGCACATTCATTTCTAGCTAATAAAGTAGCTACCAGCAAACCTCTGGGGAAGAGTGACTGAGCCAGCTGAAGTATTTGAATTCAGTTTCTTAAGACAATTAAAAAGTTTTCAGAACCGCAGCTACATTGTTGAGATAACCTTCAGGTTACATTTCCTATGGAAAATATATGCTATTATGACCTGGCTTAGGTGAAGGTCTGGCTATACAATATGGAGGCGCTTGGAGATTGTAGCCTATCAGACTCATGCTCCTCAGTTACAATTAAATTTCTAAAAAATGCATATATCTTAGGTGAAGCACCATCACTGCTCCATGACAGAGTTTGCCCTTTAACTCGTTGCCTTTCTAAGGATTGCTTTCACATGAAGTGATTGCAGAGGAATATTTCATTATTGAGCAGTATATATATTTTGACACTTCAAATGGTTTTCACTGGCTTCTAAGGGGCCTAGTGCCATAAAATCTGTCTTGTTTGGAGTGATAAGCTTCTGTGAACTCTATGTCATTGTTTGCTATACTGTTTTATTGCACATAATTGTCAACATATATGAAAAAGTAGCTTTGGAAGTACTAAGGCCCATCATCTTTCATTGTGCACTACAAGAATGTAGCAGCTATAATATAGTTGTGGGTGCAGGTCACTAGTAGCCTTTAAAATGGATTCATAAAATAGCTAATTATATCAAAATTACTTAATAGGATAGAATTCAAAATATTTTTAACAGCCCTGATACCTGGAAATTAAATAATGAAAACTGTTTAAATGACACATTCACAATGATTGTGTATTGTAAAATATTTCCCAAGATTAAGGAAAATGTATTTTTCTACTAAAATATATTCCAAATTTTCACCTGAACTCATGCTAATAAAGTGATTTTGAATTCAGCATCTAATAGACAATTAGCTTAGACAATTATCTAAAAGTTGGAATATAGTTATTATTCCTTTTTAATGAAAGCAATAAGAAAGAGTTGATAACACTTAGCCATGCAGTTGATTTCTTTTAATAATTGTACCAGAACTCATCAGCAACATGATATAATTGGTGACATAATGATAATTAATCCTGTTAAAGTTATGTGTATCAGTAATTGTATTACACAGCTGTGTGAGAAATAATTTCAGCAGATAATAATCTCCAGTTTATGTGGAAAATAAAACAGCTAAAAGCTGGATCTGCTGCAGGTGCATATTAAAAGGATAAAATAAAAATAATAGCGGAAAAAATAGAAACCAAGGACTTACTCTAATAAGAGTTTAACAGGATTTTCTGATTTAAATGTTTGCAGATGTTGGCCCTGCCCTGGCAGCTCAGTTATTTAGAGGAGGATCCTGATAAGACAAGCTCTGGAGGGCAAGGTTCTATCCACAGTCAGGGCTTACACAAGAAGCAACCAATGAATGCACAAACAAGTGAAACAACAAACTGACGTTTCTCTTTCTCTCTCTCTTAAAAAGAATTCAGATGTTCATTTTTTACACTACATTATTTCCATCAAGACAGAGGTATATTTAACCACTATGAGGTATATCTGATAAAATAAGATTAATAATAACTATAATAACAAAATATTAACAAAGGTATGGCATGTAATGGTCAGTCTTCTAAGAAATAATCTTATTTATTTCTCAATGAACCATGAGATATAATATGAATATTTTCTGCATTTTACAGATAATGAAACCAAGGCTTACATAGGTTAGACAAATTTTCCAAGGTAATAAATTAAGAATGGGAACCAACTTTGAGAAGAGTTATTATAATCACTAATCTGGACTCCTAACAACTACACTGTGGGTTTTTTTGTTGTTGTTTTTTGTTTGTTTGTTTTTTGCTAGAGTACAAAACTCCAATACCCAGGATTCTCTACTGTCACTTCTCCACTTCCATAGATATCTCTTTTGTTCATGAAAACATAATGAAATCGAAAGCAACCCATGTATCCTTCACTACATAAATATCTAAATAATCTGTGGTACATCTAACAATGCACTATGATTATCACTAAAAAAAAAAATGAGCAATCAAGATATGAAAAACATAGAGGAAGCTTAAATGCTCAATATTAAATGAAATAAGCAAATCTGAAAAGAATAATATTGTACTATTTCAGCTATAGTACCCTTTGGGAAAGAAAAAAAACTATTCTATATAATAAAGAGCTAATATGCTAATTAGACCGAACCACCAAATGACCATCCGAGCAACCTTCCGGATGAAGCTGGGGCTGCGAGGGATGAGCCCTTTGCATAAATTTTGTGCACTGGGCCTCTAGTAGAGACAATAAAATAGTCAGTGGTGGCCAAGGGTTAGGGTTTGGGATAGGAATGAGTAAGCAAAGAGAAGATTTTTAGGGCAGTAAATACATATTGCATGATATTATTATCATGAATACATACCATTATATAACAATCAAAACTTATAGATGAACAACCCAAAGAATGAACTCTAATGCAGCTTATAGACTTTAGTTAATTATGATGCACCAATGTAGGTTCATCAATTACACAAATGTACCACTCTTCAGGGTGATGTGGACAATGGGGAGTTGATGTATATGTCTGGGCAGAGGGTATTTGGGAAATCTCTGTGCCTTCCTCTCAATTTTGTCAAGAGCCTAAAACTTCAAAAAAAAAAAGTCCTTTACTTATAAAAATACCAGTTTGATGTAGAACAGTATGCTGTGCTACACTGGGAGTATCCTCCTACATGTTTACTGTGTCTATATTGCATCATTTTTTCTTGTTCTTGATTTGATCTCAGATTGCTTTGTTCACCATGGCTCCTGGGCATGTGCAATTCACCGCTAATGTGGCCAATAAGAAGCCACATTCAGTAACTGACCTGGAAACAAAATTAGAAGCGATTAGATACCACAAAGGTAGAAAGTCAGAAATGCTTACTGCTTGCCTGTCGGGCATGTCCAACTCCACCATAGCTATGATCTTGAAGAGTAAAAACAAAGTAACGATGTCTGTTAAAGGATCTGCTTCATTGAAGACTAAAAAATTTAAGAAGAGACTATATCAGACATGGAGAAACTTCTAATGACTTGGATTGAAGATAAGATGTAGAACTGCATTTCTCTTAGCACCATTACAACCACAGCTAAGGAAAAACTTTGTTACCGATATTGAAAGAAAAGGCTGCACACAGTTAAAATGTTGAATATAGTGCTAGTTCTGGGTGAGTTAAACCATTCAAGAATATTTGGCTTGTGATATAATATAATATGAAAGTAAATGGTGAGTCTGTTAGGGCTGATGTGAAGGTAGCTGAAGAATTTTTGGAAACCATAGATAAGCTGATTGTGAAGAAAAATTACTTGTTAGAGCAAATATTCAATATGGACAAAGCTCCCTACTCTGGAAACATACAACTGAAAAGACTTTCATTCATAAGAAGGCTAAGTCAATATCATATTTCATATCTTTTAAGATGAGCTAATAGTCTTGCCTAGGAGCAATGTTGCAGGTTACAAACCGAAATTCTTTGTGATCTGGCACAGTGACGATGCCAGGGCCTTCAAGCCTATTGATAATCACATATAGGGTACTATATGATCAATAAGACAGTATGAAGTCATGAATGACCCAGCCCCTTTTCTAAGATGCCTCTTTAATTGCTATGGTGGCGGAATGGAAGAGTTCTATTTAGAGAATAATATACCTTTCCAGGTTTTGATTGCTGTTGACAATGTTCTCAGATACGCTCTTTTAAATTATGATCTTCATCCCCATATCAAAATGATCTTTTTCACCACCGCTTTGACCCAATCAATGGCTCAAGGACTCAGAACAGCTTTTTAAGGCCTAGGACTTGAGGGTGACCTTTACCCAGGTTATTGAGACAACTCAAAAAGACACTGAGAAGACACGGATATAGTTCTAGTAGGATCACAATATTTCTGAATCAAGAACCTTTGTTAGTTTTGGGGTGATGTCAACAGTATATGAATTGCATCTGGAAGAAGACACTCAAGAGATCCATCTGTGACTTCAAAGGATTTGCCACGGATGATGCGGTTGCAAAAATCAACAAGGCTGTAGCTGAGATGGCAAAACATTAAAAACTTTCTATATGTGGTTCCTGAAGAATTGATTATATATGAGTTTTTAAAACTGGAACAGGAACACATTACTGAAGAAAAGCCAAGGGAAACAAAAACTGCAAGAGAATAATAAAGACAACCCCTAAGAAAATCCACTGTAAATGGTGTGAAATAAGCTTTGTAGACCTCAACAAGCTCATTCAAAAGTTTGAAAGCATGGACCTCTAACACTGAAAGATTTTCATTAATAGAAAAAAAAATGCTTATGGTGCATTATCTGCTTAAAAGAAAAGCTATGTTTAAAAAAAAAGGCAAACCATTATGCATATATTTCTGAAGAATGACACCTGCTCAAGAGAGTCTCAGACAGGTTCTTTTAGAAGGTATTCCAGGAGAAGGCAGTGCCATCCTAGGAGATGACAGTGTGTTGTTGCTCCTGACAACCTTACAATGGGACAAAATATAGAGATGGGAAACAGTGATATCGATGATCTTGACTCTGTGTGGGTCTAGGTGAAAAGAGAAAAGTTTAAAGAATAAAGCTATAAAAATAATTTGAGATAAATGTGGTATCCAAATCCTCCCACAACTACATCAGAATTATGACTAATCTACAGAGTATTCATCATTCAAACCCACCTAAAATCTAGCTGAACATATATCCTACAACTAAAGTTATAAAGAAGAAGTCAGTCAAGACAGGAAGGAGAGGTGAGGATGCCAAAAGGGTTGGTCTCACACCCACATGTGATGGGTATAATAAATCCAGGGGAATAGCATGGTAATATAAGTCTCCCCTGATATGTGCCAGGCTCCCCAGTCAGTAAAAGAAACATAACTTCTGGCTATAAAAACTAGTAAGGTTTGTGGATAAGAAGGGCTACTGGATTTCTGGGTGTTCCTTTTAAAAGTCCCATGCCTGGACTTATGCAGACTCCCTCAGTCTGAGTTCCAGAGCAGAGACAACTACTACAACAGAAAGGAACTAAATTGGCTTGTATCATGGTGAGAGTTCCTGGGGCAACTTCCTCCCAGATAGAAGTGCTAGAAGAGGCCATTGTTCATTTTTTAAAGCCTTCCCCCATGGGGCTCCCAGATAGGTGTCATATCTGAGTCTCCATCAACCTGGCTAACACTGTTTGCTCAACCTGATGATTCCCTGATATCCCACATTACCCAACCTGTCTCACAGGAGCTGTTTTCACTGGCTTTTCCACAAAACTGATCTGTTTTGGTTCATTCTGCAAAATTCCCTAAAATTTCTCAGTCAAGCAGTGCCTGTTCTCAGTGTGTCCCATACCTCTTGTTATGTGGGCCCAGGTCTGACACCAGTGGCAACCAATCTTGGTTCTCAGTTGCCTTCACCTGGATAACTCCAAGCTCAGCACAAGTAACAGACATCTGCAGATCACTTTGTATTCTATGCTGAGTGGCCTCAGGAAGGGCACAGGTAACAGTTGACCTTGTGCTACATCTCTCAGGAGGGGCACAGAATCAGTGCACCCCATGGACAGCTGCAGACCATGTTGAAGCAATAGCCAGTCACCTCTACAAGAGACATACTCAAGAGACAGACTCAGTAGGCACCAGAGTCCCAAAGAAATATACCTTCTCTGTGGCTTTGGCCCATGCACAGCTGAAACTCCACAGTGGTCACAGCCAGTCTTTGCAGCAGTAGGCCTGAGGGTAAATTGTGCCTATTGAGGTGACAGCAGCATTCAAGGCTCAACTATAACAGGAGGGTGTACACAGTGCACATGAAATAGTGGGTAACATATAGAGTGTCAGCTTGAGTAATAGGGGAAGCTCTGCCACTGGATTATACGGCACATCTACTACATTGGGCCATTCTACCAAGCCCAGGAAACATAGCAGCTCTATCTAATACATAAAAACAAACACAAGACAATCAAAATGAGGACACACACACACACACACACACACACTAACAAAAACAAAAACAAAAAAACAAAAACAAAAACAAAAAACATGTCTCAAATGAAAGAATAGAACAAAATTCCAGAAAAAAGGAACTAAAAAAATAAAGATAAGCAAATTACCAGATATAGAATTCAAAATACTGATTACAAAGATGCTCAATGAACTTAGGTGAAGAGTAGATGAAATTTTGAGAAGTTCAAAAAGGAAATTTTGAAAAGCTAAAAAAGATTAAATGAAGATAGAAAACAAAAATGAGCCAGTCAAAAATAAAGAATAAAATTCACAGCAATAAAAAATAAAGAAAGAAAGAATACATTAACTGAAATTAAGACAACATTACAGGGAATCAATAGTGCAGTACATAAAGCACAGGATCAAATCAGCAATTTAAAAGATAATAAAGCAAAAAGAAAACATAAAAACAAATAAACAATAAACAACAACACACAATCAAAATGGAAAAAAGAAGAAAGAATTTAAAAATTTGGATAATATAATGAGCTCAGTGACAACTTCAGGTGTACCAACATTTGCATCATGGGAATGCCCAAAGGAGGGGAAAGAGAGCAAGGAATTGAAAATTGTAAAAATAGAAAACTTCCTTAAAAGTCCAGGAAATACAGAGTCCCAAGCAAGATGAACCAAAGGAGCCCACACCAAGATACATCATATTTAAAATGCCAAAGTTTAAAGACAAATTGAGAATCTTTAAAGCAGCAAGAGAAAAGATGTTAGTTACTTACAAGAGAGCTCCCATAAAACCATCACTGATTTTAAACAGAAACTTTGTCAGCAAGAAGAGATTGTCAAGAAATATTCAAAGTGATGAAAAGTGAGAACCTACAACGAAGATTGCTCTACCCAACAAAGCTATTATTTAGAATAAAATAAAAACAAAACAAAACAAAATAAAAAACTGATAAAGAGCTTCCTGAACAAGGAAAAGGTAAAGAAGTTCAGCACCACCAAATTAATATTACAAGAAATATTAAAGGGTACTCTTTAAAGGGAAGAAGAAAAAAAGTCAAATATCTATCCTATGTAATAAAAGCCTAATATGCAAATCAATTAAATGGTGGAACAACTGGTCACTGCAATGTACACTGGCCATCAGGGGCAGATGCTTAACACAGGAGCTGACCCCTGGTGGTCAGTGTGTCCCAAAGGGGGAGTGCCGCTCAGCCAGAAGCCAGGCTCATGGCTAGGGAGTACAGTGGTGGTGGCAGGAGCTCTCCCACCTCCACTGCAGGCAGGAAGTAAGGAGTTAGGGGTCCCAGGCTGGGAGAGGGATATCTGACTGCCAGCTTAGGCTTGATTCCCAGGAGGACATCCCCTGAGGGGTCCTGGACTGCAAGAGGGTGCAGGCCAGGCTAAGGGACAACCCCTCCTTCAGTGCACAAATCTTGTGCACTGGGCCTCTAGTCTAATCTAATAAAAGGGTGATATGCAAATTAACTGTCTCTCTGAGATGCCTAAGCAATGCCCACCAGCTAAGCCACGCCCCCAGCCAATCAGAGTGGTTATATGCAAATTAACCCAGCCAAGATGGCAGCCAGCAGCCATGGAGCTAGAGTAAATGGCAGGCTTACTTTGCAACTGCCTGCCTAGGCTGGCTGAGCCTCTGCTCATAGTAACAATGTTTCAATTATAGAAGCCATGGAGCTGAAACAAAAAGGAGGCTTCCTTACCTGCCTTGGCCTCAGCTCAAAGCAATAGTGTTTCAATTATAGAAGATAAACAAACCCCAGAAACCTGATTCCAGCCAGTCTCGCTGGGACCTTGGGTCAATGGGAGCTGTGGGCAGCTTGAAAGCCTGAAAATGGCCCTCAGCCCTCACCTAGGTTGGTCAGGTGCCCCAGTTGAGACTTGAACCCTGAAGGGACTGTGGGCAACTTGGAAATGGCCCTCAGCCCATCACCCAGACTTGCCACACCCCAGTGGGGTAAGGGTTCACACTGGGGATCTTGGCCAGCCTGCAAACAGCCCTCAGACCCTCACCCAGGCTAGCCAGGCACACCAGCAGATGGACATTCCCTGAGGGGTCCCAGACTATGAGAGGACACAGGCCAGGCTGAGGACACCCTCCCCCCCCCCCCGAGTGCACAAATTTTTGTGCTCCTAGTATAAATATAAAAGCCAAGCAATCAGAATGACTGGAATGTCCAGAACAACCAGTTGCTATGACACCCACTGTAGCTGGCCAACTGGCCGATGGGGGCGGGGTTGGCTGGCCAACCTGGCACATCTCCTCTCCCTAGCCGGCCTGTCCTCCTATTGCCACCTCCACCCTGATTGGGACGGGCTGGCCAGACCCCACCAGTGCAGAAATTCATGTACTGGGCTTCTAGTATGAATAATAAAATGTCAATAAATACATATCTATCAATAATTAATTTAAATGAAAATGGATTAAATGTTTTAATCAAAAGACAAATGGAGGCTGAATTTAAAATAAAGCAAGACACTTACATATACTGTCTACAAAAGGCTTGCTTCAGATATGGAAGCAACCTGAGTGTCCATCAGTAGATGAATGGATAAAGAAGAAGTGGCCAATATAAACAATGGACTATGAATCAGGCATAAAAAAAGAATTAAATCTTGCCATCTGCAACACCGATGGACCTAGAAGGAATTGTTCTTATTGACATAAGTCAAACTGATGAAAACAGATTCCGCATGATTTCTCTTATATGTGGAATCTAAAAAGCAAAATAAACAAGCAAACATAACAGAAATGAATTCATAGACAGAGAGAACATTTTGATGGTTGCCATATGGGAATAGGGTTCGGGGCTTGGATGAAAAAGGTGAAGGGATAAAAAGTAGAAATTGGCAGTTACCACACAAAGTGAAATTCACCTCAGCAGGGTTTGGTGCTACTGAGATTTCCCTTTGGATATGCTGTTTGTGAAACTTATCAGATCCTGCTCTAGTGTCTGAAGCTGCCCACTGGGTAGGTTGGTTCCTGGCCTCTTGGGAGGGACTCTGGTGCAGACCAGTGTAAGACATTGCCTGTAACTGGCCCTCGGCAACATATTCAGAGCTGTAAGTGAAGAAATCCACTGTTTGTGGTTGTCTCTGCTGTGCATGGGTGCATATGAGAAGGACCAAGCTGAGCACCAAGACCTGCTTTTACCAGTATTGGACCTGTGGACTGGTCAGCAAAAGTCTCAAGGCACCCCAAGATCCACATCCATGTGCCTCCTCCTCTCAGCTGCCTGATAGGCTCAGCTGCCTATAACAGTTTGTAGCTGTACTCCTCAGCAGGTGTAAGCTCCACAGGGTGGAGTGAGACTAAGTCCAGAGGGTGGAGCTATTGCTTTCCTCAGGCTGACTTTGCAGAGGCGAGTGCTTTACCAGAAAGATGGAATATGGAACCTATGTAATATTATTGAAACTTACATAATATTGTTAACCAATGTCACCCCAATAAATGTAATACAATTTTTGAAAAGAAAATGAGTATGATCACATATCATTGTAATATTTATAAGAGGGATAAAGTATAGCTTTTAAAATTTCCATCAACTGAGGAATCTTCAGGCTATAGAATAATAAAAATCACAGGCTCTAGAATAATATGCAATAGTTTTTAAACATGAAGTAAATTTATGCAATCTAATAAAAAAATAACGTGCATGATGTATTTTAAGTGAGAAGATAATGTTCGACATTCAGCATAATGATGTCCATTGCACTGTATCCTGTTTATGTTTCAAAAGCATTGCAAAATGTCTGAAGAGGCACACTAAATTATCAATGGTGTTTATTTCTGGGCCCTGTAATGGAGAGAAAAACCCTTCTACATTATGCATTTTATATTATTTTTTTACAAGAATACATTATTTTAAAATTAAAAGCTATGCATATTTTTCTGTATCTTGTATTGATGGCATTTCTTAAAATCATAGCTACTACCAATTTGATTATTTTTTAACCCCTTCAGTACCCATTTACTATGTAAAAATTAATATTACTATTTTATAGCCATATCACTTAAACCATTATGTGGAGATAGTATATAGCTTCTATTTATACTTCATTTATTTTATGTAAATTACATAATTATTTATGTATCTAAAAATATGACTAAGATGCCAAACTTAATCATATCACAGAAGATAAATTGGCTTGTAGTGTAGAAAAAGATTTTAAACATTCTATAATAAAACATTTTCTGTCTATTATAGCACAACTATAATTAAAAATATGCCAAAATGCCATCACCTAGTCATCTCACAATAGATAAATTAACTTTGTCCTACTGTGGTTTAGACTTTAAACATTCTGTAATAAATTTTTTGTTTTGTTTATATTAACATAGCCAGATTGCAATTGAAATGTGTTAACACAAAGTAAACCTTAAGTGCAAATCTATATATCAAAATCTTTGGATGATTACTAATGTCTCCTTAGTTTGTAAATAGCTGCTATTACTTCAAAAATTTTAGAATATAAGAATAATACCTTTTGCTGTTTTGAGAAAAACATTCTCTTATGTTCAGCAACTGTTCCACGTTCCATTATTAATACATTTGAAGTGAAGTTTCAGACAGACAGATAGAGATCATACATACACATCTATCATCTAAGTTCAGTCATATTACTAACAAATCCAAAATCTTCGTGTTTAACATACTTGAGATTTATTTTTCTCCCAAGACAATTCTGCGGTAAGCTGTAGAACTCTCATCCATCTTGAATCTATATCATAATATGGAACCCATGGCCTTCAGATTTTCAGCTGAAAAAGAGGGGGTAAAGAAACTATTAACTGCCTTTGACCAGAATTTAAAACATATTACACTCTTATTTTGTTGACAACCATTAGCAACATGACTTCAATCTCATTCCAAAAGAGGCTGAAAAATAGAACTGTGTTTTCCACACCATGGCACAAAATAGGGAAAATCGTAATAAAGAACATTAACATCTAAATTATAAACAAAAGGCAACAAATTGTTACATAGATATTGATGGGAAAACAAAACTAAGACAGCCCCTGTGCTAAAAAAGTTATAATGTTCTGGGCCAGAGAGACAATTAGTCATGGAAATGTAATAAAGGTGGGAGGCATCCTATATAATAACAGCCTAGGTGGCGTCATGCCCTCATGCGACACACTCACGTGATATTGTCATAAGATGGCCACCACAAGATGGCCACGCACACATCAGAGGGGCCTGGGGCACAGTCAGACCTGGGGGTCCCATGGCACTGCATGGCGTGGAGGAGGTCAGTCCTGGCAGAGGAGGCAGGTTGTGGCAGGGGAGGGCAGTTGGGAGCGATCAGGCTGGTAAGGGAGGTCAGTTGTGGGTGATCAGGCCAGCAGGCAGAAGCAGTTAGGAGAAATCAGGCAGGCAGGTAGGCAAGTGGTTAGGAGCTAGTGGTCTCAGATTGTGAGAGGGATGTCCCTGTGGGATTGGGCCTAAACCGGCAGTTGGACATTCCCCAAGGGGTCCCATATTGGAGAGGGTGCAGGCCGGGTTGAGGGACACCCCCCACCACCCCTGTGCACAAATTTCATGCACCAGGCCTCTAGTAGCATCATAATAGAAAAACAAAAGTTTATAGAATATAGTTACCATTTCCATTGCTCTTCAGCACTCTTCCTGTGCTTCTACCTGGGCTCTCTTCCCTTCTGACAAAAATTCTCAGTTAATATTTCTATATAGATGATTCTTTATATTTCAAATATTTTAATTTAAGCTTCTTTTTAAAACTGTTTTCACTGGATAGCAAATTCTATTTCACAACATTTTTTCTTTCATATCTTTAAGCAGTTTTTTAAGAAGTTCATTCTATCAACTTCTTGCTTTCTCAGCCTTTGTTGAAATGTCCATTTAAACTTTATTATTATTTCTTTGAAGGAACATTTGCTTTTTTTTCCTGATTGCTTTTAATATTTCTGTTTTCTTTATTCTCAGTACTTTTACTGTAGTGTGTGTAGACATATAATGTAAGTCATAAAAAATACATTAAAAAAGAGAAGTGTAAATAGGAAAGATGGAAGGGAGGAAGAAATGGAGGGAAAAAGGAAGAAAGAGAAGGAGGGAAGGTGTTGCTCAAAAAGTAAACATTTCCAGTAGGTATTACGTGCCATAAAAGTCTGGGATGAATGTAACTTGAATCCTGACCTGAAAGAAGGAGTAAGGAATGGGGCCAGATTTTTTGAGGTGAGCACAGTAGGAACTCATAGAATATTCTAGTAATTATTACTAAAATAGTCCTTATCAGGTTCTAGTACTGTGCAAGTGTTTTTTTGTAATACAAGATATGGCAATAGTAGATTTGCTGTTGTGAGTATGTGAAACACAGAGTTTATTTTTGCATTATCATTTATTACTTATTGTACTATTTTCCATGCAAACAACTGTAAACCCACTTTTGCCCTACTCTATTAACTGCTCATAATAAATCATGAGTTTTTTTCCCCATTTTATGGTAGAAACTATGATCCAAACTTTCCAACTATTAAGGTGTAGAATCTAGATGTCAATTTAAGCATGATATCTGTAGAATTTGAATGGTACAATTGATGAAAACCATCTGTTGAATAATTCAGTAATACATATTAAGCTATTTGGTCTAGCAATTCCATGGAGGAAGATTTATCATCTGAATAAACTTGTCAAAAGCATATGTATAACATGCAGTAGTACAATTTTGTTTATAATAGGAAACCTCAAGAAATTACCTAAATTGGTGTCGGTGGGAATTGGACAATAATTAGTTGTTCAACTACTCAATAGAGGACACCAACATATGTATATTTTATACTTCTCAGATACTATAAGTAGTAAGATTCCATTTTTTAAAAGATTCAGTGTGTTACCAGATGCATGAAGTTTTCAAATATATTCTTAAAGCATAATAACTTCAGAAATATGACTGGGGAGGTATAGACAGAAAAAAAATTCAAGTAATACATTACTACTAGGGGCTCAATGCACAAAATTCATGCAAGAGTAGACCTTCCTTCCCCTGGCTGCTGGCACTGGCTCCCCTCTGGCACCTGGGACCCAGGCTTCCCTTGCAGCCCTGGCTTCATCTAGAAGGTCATCCCAAAGGATGTCTGGAAGGACGTCTGGTCTAATTAGCATGTTATGCTTTTATTATTATAGATTAGGATGTGTATAATTATAGAAAGTTTAGAGTTATAGTTTTTCAAAGATAACTTTATATCACAGTAATCTCTTAAATTATTAATTTTTATATGTTTATCCAGATGAATAACTGTTTATGAAAAACTTTAAATTACCATTATAATTGATATAAAGTGTATGTGATAGTCGATATAGTATGATATTTATTCATAACTTAGAGATTCCCCAGATTTTTAACTTTATAAAATGCATAGAATTACCATAGGTTGGGAATTTTTTAGGTATATTTTATTTTAGTTATCCTTAAAAATGAATAATTCTTAAACATGTAAGGATAGTACAGACAGTTTAGGAAGTCTCAAAGTTGATAATGGAAGTGAACAAAACTTCACAATTTACTTTTTGCTGAAAATGTCACTACAGGTTCAAAGATAAGTGTTTTCACCAAATTAATAGAATAAGTTATGATGACTTCATTAAATGTTGCCACCAGTTGTGGCATGAAAATTTTAAAGGTTGCTAAACTTCAAATATTTTTATACTGTTAAGTTTAGGAATTAAGTAATTCAATTTTGATGGAATGCTGCAACTGTTTATGAAGCTATAATCTTATTTAAAATACTAGGGGCCCGGTGCACAAAAATTTGTGCACTGGGGTGGTAGGGGAGAGGGGTCCCTCAGCCCGGCCTGTGCCCTCTCACAGTTTGGGACCCCTCTGGGCATGGCCACCTGCTGGTGAGCCTGGCCAGCCTGGGTGAGGGGCCAATGTCTGTTTGCAGGCTGGTCAAGCACCCCAGTGGAGATCCTCACCCCAGAGGGTGTGGCAAGCCTGGATGAGGGGCCAAGGGCAGTTTTCAGGCTGGCCACAGCTTCCACTGACCCTCTGGGCCATTGCCTGGGAAGAAATGGAGTGGCGCTGGCCACCCCATAGGCTTCCCAGGAGCGGGCATGGGGTCCCCCCACCCCCCAGGCTTCTCCGCCTGGGAGGCCATTCCAGTGTTGCTGGCCACCAGATCGGCCTCCCAGCAGGGGGCCGCAGGGTCCCGCTTGCCCCGGAAGGCCGTTGGGGCCCCCATCGGCCTCCCGGCAGGGGGCTTGCGGGGTCCCGCTTGCCCCGGGAGGCCGTTGGGGCCTCCATCGGCCTCCCGGCAGGGGGCTTGCAGGGTCCCGCTTGCCCCAGGAGGCCGTTGGGGCCCCGATCGGCCTCCCAGCAGGGGGCTTGCGGGGTCCCGCTTGCCCCGGGAGGCGGTTGGGGCCCTGATCGACCTCCTGGCAGGGGGCTTGCGGGGTCCCGCCAGGCTGGTCCCCGCTTCCCCCGATAGCTTCTCCGCGGGGGAAGGCATCTGGCGGCCCAGGGCCCCAGATACCTTTTCAGGACCCAGGCTCCCAAGATGGCGGAGCCCAGGGCTGCGGCCTCCGCCATCTTGGCTGGGCTAATTTGCATACAGTCACTCTGATTGGCTGGTGGGCGTGGCTTAGGCCATCCCGAAGAAACGGTTAATTTTAATATTACACTTTTATTAGTTTAGATAGTTCAAAGCAGATGTCTGTTCCATTCATTTGATAGACTTCAAACAGAACTAAATTACTGTAGTAAGTTCACTGGCATCCTAGCGTCAGCTTGCTCTGGCTCTCCAGGGTTATTTATGCTCCTCTTCCCAATATCATATTCACTGATGGCTATTGGTAGCTTAATTCCACCATGGTGGAGGCACTTACAAAATGATTCAGAAATTCTAGAAGTCATGACTCTCACCTTTATTTTCTGAAAGAAGTTTCTTAAAGATTTACCTGCTCATGAATGACTGGAATGTTTAAGGATGCAGTAAATTAATATATGAATACTAGAGGCTCAATGCACAAATTTTTGCACTTGGGGGGGGGGAGTCCCTCAGCCTGGCCTGTGCCCTCTCGAAGTCTGGGACCGGAATGTTTGCCTGCTGGCTTAGGCCCGCTCCCTGGGGGATCAGACCTAAGTTGGCAGTCAGACATCCCTCTGGCAGCCTGGGAGCCCTCAGGGGATTTCCATTTGCCCATGGGGAGCAGGCCTAAGCTGCAATCAGACATCCTTAGCACTGCTGAGGAGGCAGGAGAGGCCCCACCACCATTGCTGTACTGGAAGCCATCAGCCTGGCTTGTGACTGAGCAGAACTCCACCTGTGGGAGTGTACTGACCACCAGGGGCAGCTCCTGCATTGAGCATCTGCCCCCTTGTGGTCAGTTTGTTTACTAGTGACCAGTAATTCTGCTGTTAGTGTCAATTTGCATATTACCCTTTTATTGTATAGGATAGAGGCTTGGTGCGTGGGTGGGGGCTGGCTGGTTAGCCCTGAGGGTGTCCTCGATCAGGGAGGGGGCCCCGCTGGGATGCCTGGCCAGCATGGGTGAGGGGATGAAGGCTGTTTTCAGGCTGACCACACCCCTTCAGGAAGGGGGTTCTGCTGAGGTGCCTTCAGCCTGGGTGAGTGACTGATGGCTGTTTGCAGGCTGGCCACAGTCCCTTCAAGGTGGGGGTCTCCCCTGGGGTGTCTGGCCAGCCTGGATGAGGGGCTTATGGCTATTTGTAGCCTGGCCAAACCCCCAGCAGAGACCTTCACCCCATGAGGGGGGGCCATCCTGGGTGAGGGGCTGATGGCTGTTTGTAGGCTGGCCACAGGCCTTCATGGTGGGGGGTGGTCCTGCTAGAGTGCCTGGCCAGTCTCGATGAGGGGCTGATGATTGCTTGCAGGCTTGCCACAGCTCCTTCAGCATGGGGGACCCTGCTGGGGTGCTTGGCCATCCTAGGTGAGGGGCTGATAGCTGTTTGCAGGCTGGGCATAGCTCCCAGTGAGGCTGGCTAGAAGGAGGTATCTAGGATTTATTTATCTTCTGTAATTGAAACTTTGTTACCTTGAGTGGAGACCACAGCCAGCCTAGGCAGGAGGGGAAGGTTAGCTTCTTCCATCATCACCGGGGCAAGCAAAACTCCTCTTTGCTCTAGCTCTGTGGTTGCCAGCCACCATCTTGGTTGGGTTAATTTGCATATAGTAGCTCTGATTGGATGGTGGGTGTGGTGGGTGTGGCTTAGGGTGTAGCAGAGTGATACCAATTAGCATATTACTCTTTTATTAGATTATATATGCTTAGATCAGTGTCTGCCACATAGTAAGTGTAGAATAAAATAGATTTGGCTCCTACATCTTCTCTTCTCATGTTTAGTCTGGCTCTCTTGTTTTGTTTTTCTATTATAGACAATGTGTAGAAACAATATAGACAAATAATTTGAATAAGTGGAGGAAATAAAATATCATCTAACTGCTAATACTCACACCTATTAACTGTTAAAAATAATATCTATGTATATATAAACCACAATAATTGCTTCTTTGCAGATGGTCATTGCTATTCTTTTTGGTTCTGGTCAATAATTTTGCCTACTTTATATCCCTATTGTTATAAATTACAGTAATTAAAAATGATTGTTGCTATGTAATTTTTAACATAAGTAAGTATTATTAATGGAGATTTGTTTATCCACTGTTTATTTACTGGTGTCTGGCCAAGGAGAGAGCTGGCAAGATGGCTCTGGCAATGAATAAGCAACATTGAATCCAAGAAATGTGACATTACAATGAATAGTGGGATTTGGAAAATAATTGAATACCAAGAAAGACATCATTCTTAGTCAAGAATATGTATTATATGTATGCTACTTACATTGCTACACTAAGTTGTTTTTTGAGATACACCCATTTTTACAAAAAATGCTTTTTTTTTTTTGAGGAATGTATTTCACGTGTTTAAGTGTGATGGTCTTTTTTCCCCCCTTCCCTTTTTTGGTTTTGGAAAGCTGTTTGCAATTAAAATAATATTTGACTATATTTTAATGATATCAGAAATAAATATCTTTTCACTAATTTTTATACATTCTATCTAAAAATCTGAATGTTTCTTCAATAAAGAAGTCTTTAATTTATACATAATATAAGTTATGAAATACCTCTGTACCCCTTTATTTAACAGGTCAGAGAATAAAATTATTAACACTGCAGTGTTTTTTAAAAAGCATTAACATTACTCCTCCTTTTCCTATACACCCCTCTCCTGGATGTCCCACTACAAAGCCAGCCATTGAGCGGCACAAATGAGGTGTTTCACAGATAAAGAATAGAGATGCCACGGTCTGGAACACATATTTTAGCACTGACATCTGTGTTTGCAAAGCTCTTGGCTGCTTTCTTTGTTTGATGCTTGGATGGGGCTGCTCTGTCTGTTGCCTTCGCTGCTAAATGTGTTCATATCTGTGCTGCAGGCTCTGATGACCTGTGAGGCAACCCGCCATTGATGAACTGCCTGAAGAGTTCTGATCCTGGAAACGTACATCTTTGTTTCCGTGACTGGCCTATATCTACAGGAATTGGTTGACATTTAATAAAAAGCACCTTAAGTAAACATCATTCATAGTTTCTGTGTAGAGTAAATAAAGAATGTGAAGACTCTTCACTAAGATAATTTCAAGTCAATTTTGTGTCTAATTTTTTATTATGATTATTTTATTTCTTTAAGCGAAGTTTCTGACATACACATACAATCACTTTCAAAACCCAAGTTCCACTCTAACAGCGATTGTGTGTATGCCTGTCTCTTGAGGGAATTTTACCTCTGTAAACCATGTGGCAAAGGGACAAGACAGATCAGGAAGCGCAGGTCACATGGGGACAGACAGCCAAACAGTCAGACATGAAGACAGACAGGGCCACAACAACTCCAGAGGCTGGCAGGTTCTGGGCTTCTAAAGTAGATCTGTTTTTTGTTTGTTTGTTTGTTTTAACTAGGCACGTCACAGCAACTTGTGTGGTGGGCATTCAGCCAAAGGTCATGTCTCTCTATCACATGACCTAACACAGAGCTGGAGTTCTTCCAGGGAGCACTTGCCAACAGACCCTGAAGACCAGTGGTTTGTTTTGTTTTGTTTTGTTTTTTAAATTAATTACATAAAGTTTTACAAAGATTAGTACATATATCTCTTTTTTCCCCTGCCCTTCCGCCTGCCTCCCCTACCCCCCAGTGTTTTGTGTCCATTGGTTATGCTTAAATGCTTGCATAAAAGTCCCTTGGCTGATCTGTTACCCCCCCACCAATCCTCCCTGTCCTTGTTGCTGTAATTAGACAGTCTGGTATCTCTTTTTGTTCACCAGTTTATAATGGTCATTATTATCCATAGATGAGTGAGGACATGTGGTATTTCTCCTTCATTGACTGGCTCATTTCGCTTAGAAAAAGGAACACTCGTGTACTGCTGGTGGGAATGCAGACTGGTGCAGCCACTGTGGAGAGCAGTATGGAATTTCCTCAAAAAATTAAACATGGGTCTTCCTTTTGACCCTGTGATCCCACTCCTGGGAATATATCCTAAGAAACCAGAAACACCAATCAGAAAGGACATATGCATCCCTATGTTCATGGCAGCACAATTTACCATAGCTAAAATTTGGAAACAGCCTAGGTGCCCATCAGCAGATAAATGGATTAGAAAGCTGTGGTACATCTACACAATGGAATACTATGCTGCCGTAAAAAGGAAGGAGTTCTTAGCATTTGCAGCAGCATGGATGGAGCTGGAGAACATAATGCTAAGCGAAATGAAAACCAGTTTTTAAAGAGACTACAGAGGGGTCCAAAATTCACTTTTTTTCCCACCCAGTCCTTCAATCCCCCTCTTTTCGAATAGCTGTTAGTTTTCTTGATTTAAAAATAAATGGTTAAAAGACTTTTTTTTTTCAGTAGAGCTGTCTCCATTTAGGCATGGTTCTGCTTTCCCAGTTTTCAGGGGGTTTTTGTTTTGTTTTTAAATAAATCTTTACTGTTGCCCTAACTGGTTTGGCTCAGTGGATAGAGCATCAGCCTGTGGACTAAAGGGTCCCAGATTCCATTCCAGTCAAGAGCATATACCTTGGTTGCTAGCACATTCCAAGTAGGGAATGTGCAGGGGGCAGCTGATCCATGTTTCTCTCTCATTGATGTTTCTAACTCTCTATCCCTCTCTCTTCCTCTCTGTAAAAAATTAATAAAATATAAAAACAAATAAAAAATAAATCATTATTGTTGAAAATATTACATATGTCCCTTTGCCCTCTCATTGCCCTTTCCCCCCCACCCCAAGCCTTCACCACCCACTGTCTGTGTGCTTGGGTTATGCATATATGCATATGAGTTCATTGGTTGATCTCTCCTCCCCCTTCACCCTCCCCTCTCCCCAGCCTTCCCTCTGAGGTCTGACACGCTGTTCGATGTGTCTATGTCTCTGGGTCTATGGTCATTGGAGGTCTGAAACTATTAAATGAAAAATTCCAGAAGTAAATGATTCACATATTTTAAATTGCATGCTGCTGTGGAGTAATGTGGTGAAATCTTACACTCTCAGCTCTGTCCCACCTGGAACATGAATCATCCCTCTTCCAGCCTCTCCACTCTCTAACTCTACCCGCTTGTTGGTCACTTACTATTAATCTCAGTTATTAGATCAACTGCCAAGTGTTTGCTCTCAAGTAACCCTTATTTTACTTAGTAATGGTCCCTAAGCACAAGAGTAGTGATGGTGGCATTCATATATGCCAAAGAGAAACCATAAAGTGCTTCCTTTAAGTGAAAAGTTGAGTACAGTAAGATATATTGAGAAAAATGGATACCACTTTTACATATTTTTATTATAGTATATTGTTATACTTATTCTATTATACTATTAGTTACTGTAGTTAATCTCTTCCTGTGCCTCTTTTATGAATTAAACTTTATCATAGGTATATACAGAAAAAGCATAATATATGTTAGACTGGTAACATCTTGATTTCACACATCCATGGGGGTCTTGGAGGTACCCTTTGCAGATAAAGGGGAGCTGCTATACTAGGAAACTCATTAATTTGTAATTTCCTAATTAGGTAATCAAACCCAGGCCACTATATTCTGAATCCAAATGATTATCATTACAATAAAAAGGTAGTTTAAATGCATTTATAAAAATAGACACATATAGACTTTTATTTCATATTTTGACTCAAAAGTGCTCAATTTAGTGAACAGTTTAAAAAAACAAATTAATAAACATTTCTTAAAATTTGGATCCTTTCAAAAATTGCATGCTATGTGAAAAATATTTATCAAAAGGTCTCAACACTGACCAAGGTGATAAATTGAGTGTTACAGCTTAGGAGAAATAATTTACTCTTAAATATTTAACTGCCACCTGGTTTTGTATTCAAAATAAAGCAAAACTCACAGTATGTTTCTGTTCAGGTTCATATTTTCTTTTCCACTATACATTTTAAAAATTAGTTTCTAGTTTTTACATTAGAATAGTAAACTAAGTTTTAGTGATTTTATTTAGCTTTTGGAATAATTATCATAAAATAAAAACAAAAGCAATGCAAATTATAAAAGGAAGAACACACACACACACACACACACACACACGAGCTTGTCTGGAGCAACTCCCCACAAAGCTGCCACTCAGATGTTGTCTCTGTTATGCTCCCAAGTGTAACAGGCTTGGAAAATAATTTTGTATATTTTGAATATTGATATTAAAGCCATATTGACATGGTTCTTATGAACACATATCTCTAGCATAATTACATCTTAAGCACATGTAAAAAATTAATTATTACTTTTCAAATCAAGAGAAAAATGCAGTTATTAAGGTGCATTTTGTGTACCTTACTAAAGTCCCCAAAGACTAATTATGCTTTAGCTTTAGTGCTATTCATATGGTCTTTTGTGTGCTTAGGTTGTTTGAAAATATTGTCTTCCAACGTGCGGAGGAATCATTTGGATGACACTGTGAGCTCCTGATGCCAAGCTGGGAAATTTTCTTCCAAAGTCAGCATCTGGGTCTTTGGCAAATCCATTGGTGGCTTTCTGTACCTCTTGGTCTGTTATATGTCTGGCTGTTTTTAAGGACCTTTTTCTAGTTTACTAAAATGAAGGACTTTATAAATCACTGAAACAGTGTATATTGTTGGTTTAAGTACTAGCTCCACACATAAGAGAAGCATAACAGTCAAATCTGTATGCTGATATACTCCCAGGAACATCTGTTTCTGCAAATGCCTGGGACTGCCTAAATGTGTGAGATGAATAAGCATATTATGTTTTCAATAGAAAAAAATATTTAAAAGTCATTGATATTTGAAAACTTATTCTTCACACATTTAGATGTTAATTAATTGAGAAGCACCAAACAGAAGAGAGTTTTTTTAGAATCTGCTACAGCTATCGATGAAGTGACAGAAAAAAAAAATACCCTGTGATCTGAGTTAATAGTAACACTTTAGCACATTTCTGTATTTTCTAAAAATACCACTTGTGAATAATGATTCTGTAGAATACAGAATTCATAACCAACAGAGCAGTTATAAGGCAGGATTATTTTCTTTCTGGGTAATTATGAGTAATATAATTCACTAATTTATGACATAATGATAAATAAGAGGATGCACAAAACAAAGGTTAATTTATTAGTATGTTTTCCCATTTCTTTTCTGATCATTAACTCTTGCCAAGAAAAAAATGAAGTAAACTACTCAGTTTTTCTTATAACTTGTCTAGCCTGTGTTTGTTCAGTATCTTAAATTCATCAGAAACTATTTTAAACCCTATGGATACAAACTAAAATACATGATGACCCCAAGTTAAAGGGGCTTGTACTTTTATGATGCTAATAGAGAACTTGGAAAAAGAAGGAACTGTAGAGAGAATAGCTGGGAAGAGAAGTTAACACATAACACAGTAAGCAAAAATCTATAGTTTGATCATTATAGTATTATAGATGATCAGCTCATTCTTCCTTGATAAATAATGAGAGTTTTAGTAAGGAAGTGTTAATTGATCTCTATCTGAATAATGATTAAGAGGTATTTTTTTAAAAAAAGTTTTAAGTGAATATTCCAGAAAGATGGAAAGAAAATTATAAAGGGAATGGTTTGTGAAAGTTTATGGTTTTCTTAGCGAAGCTCAGATTCTGTTGGTCAATCTGCTCCTAAACTATGTGGCAAAATAAAGGCTAGTAAAGGCATTTTTGTGTTTCTATTTGGATTTTTATGCACATGAAATCACCAAGGGACTATGCCTGGGCTAAGCTGCTGGAGGATGCAGGATCTGTGGAGACAAACCAAGTGGTCAAAGTCCATCCAGCTAAAGCCAACCCAAACTAGTCAATAATCAGTCTCACTAAAACTATGAATCAGCCAAGTTGAAAATAAAAGCAAAAATCAATCCCATGGAGTTGTCAAAATTGCTTGTAAGCTAAATAAGTGTTTTGTATTGATGGATTATTGTTTGCCTCCTATAGCATGATTATGATATAATAGAGGCCTGGTGCACAAAAATTTGTGCACTCGGAGGGACCCCTTGGGGGATGTGCACTTGCTGGCATGCCTGTCCATTCTGGGTGAGGAGCAGAGGGCTGTTTCAGGCTGCCCACAGCCCCTTCAGGGTTCGGATCCCTATGGGGGTGCCTGGCTGGAAGCAGGTATCTGGGATTTATTTAACTTCTATAATTGAAACTTTGTTGCCTTGGTCCACCCTCAAAGCCTGGGTTGCCCCTGGCAACCCAAGGTCCCAGCCTGGCAGGTATCTGGCATTTGTTTATCTTCTATAATTGAAACTTTGTAGCCTTGAGTAGAGTTCAGGGCCCTGAAGGGCCCTGGCATCCTCCATTGCCCAGGGCAATTCCAGCTCTGTGGCCGCCGCCATCTTACTTGAGTTAATTTGCATATTTGTTCTTGATTGGCTTGTGGATGTGGCTTGTGGGCATGGCTTGTGGGCACGGCTTGTGGGTGTAAGGGAATGAGGGTTAATTTGCAAATTACTCTTTTATTAGATTAGATATCACTACCAGAGATTGGATGCTATGGAAGCAAAATATAAAATAAAGTAGATTTGTATAGCTGGCTGGGTGGCTTATTTGGTTAAAATGTCCTCCTTTTGACAAAAGATTGATGAAGTGATAGAAAAAAAAGTGTCCTATGATCTGAGTTAATACTAACACTTTAGCATATTTCTGTATTTTCCAAAAATACAGAAGGTTGTGGGTCAGATACCCTGTTGGGTCATATACAGGAGGCAACTGATCAATATTGCTCACACCATTGTTTCTCTGTCTCCCTTCCTCTCTCTCTAAAATTAATAAATATATCATTAGGCAAGGAAGATTAGAAATATAAATATATACTTAAGTTATTTATTTTTTAATGTATTACATATAGTATTACATATGTCTCCTTTCCTTTTTCCCCCCATTGACCTTGCCCTGGCCACCCCACACATGCCTCACCCCTGGTGTCTGTGTCCATTGGTTATGCTTATATGCATGCATACAAGTCCTTTACCTGATCTCTTACTCCTACTTCCCCTGCCTTCCATCTGACATTTGACTGTCTGTTTCATGGTTCTGGATCCATGTTTCTGGATCTATTTTTGTTCATCAGTTTATGTTGTTCATTATATTCTACAAATGAGTGAGATCATGTAATATTTATCTTTCTTTGATTGGCTTATTTAGCTTAGCATAATGCTTTCCAGACCCATCTCAAGCTGTTGTGAATGGTAAGAGTTCTATCTTTTTTATAACAGCATAGTATTCCATTGTGTAAATGCACTCTAATTTTTTAATCTATTCATCTGCTTATGGGCACTTAGGTTGTTTCCAGTTCTTAGCTATGGTAAATTGTGCTGCTATGAACGTAGTGGTGTATATGTCCTTTCTGATTAGTCTTTCTGATTTCTTGGGATATGTACCTAGTAATAACTGTACTCAGAAAACTACAGGACATTGGAAAAAGAGATATAGGAAGAGATAAACAAATGGAAGAATATACTGTGTTCATAGATTGGTAGAATCAACATCATTAAAATGTCCATACTACATAAAGCAATATATAGACTCAACACACTCCCCATTAAAATACCGATGGCATATTTCACAGATCTAGAAAAAACTCTTCAAAAATTCATCTAGAATAAAAAGGGACTCCGAATAGCTGCAGCAATCCTGAGAAAGAACAAAGTTGGAGGGATCAAAATACCAGATATTAAGCTATATTACAAAGTAACTGTTCTCAAAACTGCCTGGTGCTGGCACAAGAACAGAGATATAGACCAATAAAACAGAACAGAGAACCTGGAGATTGACCCAAGCCACTATGCTCAATTAATATTTGACAAAGGAGGCAAGAGTATATAATGGAGTCAAGACAGCCTCTTCAATAAACGATGTTGAGAAAATCGGACAGGTACATGCAAAAAAAGATAAATGAATAAAACTAGACCACAAACTTACACCAGACACAAAAAATAAACTCAAAATGGATAAAAGATTTAAAAGTAAAATGGGAAACCATAAAAATCTTAGAAGAACCCATAGGCAGCAAAATACCAGACATTTGTTGTAGCAGAATCTTTAGGGATACAGTTACTAGGGAAATGAAAATTAAGGAGAAAATAAACAAATGGGACTACATCAAAAGAAAAAGCTTTTACACAGCAAAAGAAACCATCAACAAAACAGCAAGAAAGCCCACTGCATGGGAGAACATATTTGCCAATGTTATCACCAATAAAGGTTTAATCTCCAAAATTTATAGGGAACTCATACAACTTAACAAAAGATAAACAATCCAATCAAAAAATGGGCAAAGACTTAAATATGAAAACATGCTCAAAGTCACTAATTATCTGAGAGATTCAAATCAAAATGACAATGAAGTACCATCTCACACCTGTCAGAATGGCTATCATCAACAAATCAACAAAGGACAAGTGCTGGCAAGGATGCAGAGAAAAAGGAACACTTGTGCACTGCTGGTGGGAATGCAGACTGGTGCAGCCACTGTGGAAAACTGTATGGAGTTTCCTCAAAAAATTAAAAATGGAACTCCTATTTGACCCAGTAATCCCACTTCTAAGAAAAATATATTTTTTAAAAGTGCATTTATGGAGTGAAGAAAGGGCAGCAGATGTAAAGAAAATTATTTTTCAAAGAGGGAAAATATTAAAAACATATTATAGCCCCACTAGTGTGTCTCAGTGGTTGAGACACATATGACCGACATATGAATCAGGAGGTCACACTTTGATTCCTGTCAGGACACATGCCTGGGTCATGGGTTTGATCCCCAGTAGGGGGCATGCAGGAGGCAGCCAATGAATGATTCTCTTTCATCATTGATGTTTCCTCTTTCTCTCTACCTTACCTTCCTCTCTGAAATCAATAAAAATATATAAAACAGAGCTGCTCTCCCTCTGAGAGCATGCCCATGCTTTTCCCTTTAAAAAAATTTTTTTTAAAGTATTAGAAATTCTTGGAAAAAGAGCAGCAAGGCAGGTATTTAATGGTAGGAAAGTAGCAAACCATGTTATTCATTGACAACATTTTTGGTAAAATTTATAAAATGACATGAGCCAAAGGATTTCCCAAAAGAATATATCTCCTTCATGAAAATCTGTTTCCTGGGGACACTGACCAATGGCATTGGTTACATCTATAATCATAATCTATACCATATGATATTAGATGTTATAAAGTATTAGAAGCAATGTAAATGTGGTTATTTATTTTCAGTAAATGATTATGTATATTTTATTATTAAGAAAAATGGATTCCAAAATGTTTAAGTTGTGATATTCTATTTGATAAAGAAATATAAAAGCAGAGAAGCAGTTTGCTTGGCAAGAGCTGACACGAACTGATTCTGTCATTTTCAGACCCTGAAGGTACTCATGCTATCTCTTGCTGTCATTGAAATTCTCATGGATACCTTAGAGTTATAGGCTATTCACATTCTAATTTTTTCTGTAGTTCCTGTTATATCATTAAAGAGAGAAATTAAATTGCAAAAAAAAGTGCAGTTAAACTCTTCTGGTATAGTCTCTCCAATCCCCACCTAAAATAATTACATTGCTTTGCATCCATTGGAGCAATCATTGTCTTTTTATTTTTAAATTTTTATTAAATGTATTATTGTGACATCTATCCTATATAATAAAAGCGTAATATGCAAATTGACCATCCTTCGGGTTGCCGAAGCCATGCCCACCAGCCAATCATAGCAACTGTATGCAAATTAGCTCAGCCAACATGGAGGCCGGCACTCACGGAGCTGAGTAAACAGGCAGTTTCCATTGCAGCAGGAGTGAAACTGTTTGCCAGTCGGCTTGGTTTTTCCGAGCTCCAAGCAACAACATATTTGCAGCAATGTCTCAATCATAGAAGCTTTGGAAGCTGAAGCAAACAGCAGGCCAGGCCTGACTTCTAAGGGCAACAGTGTCTCAATTATAGAAGCCATGAAGTGAAGCAGAGAGGAGGTTTCATTACCTGCCTAGGCCTCAGCTTAAAGGAATAATATATCAATTATAGAAGGTGAACAAACCCCAGAAAACTGCTTCCAGCCAACCTTGCTGGGACATTGGGTCAATGGGAGCTGTGGGCAGCCTGAAAGCCTGAAAACAGCCCTCAGCCCCTCACCCAGGCTGGCCACACCCACATGGTGTGAGGGTTCCCACTGGGGGGCTTGGCCAGCCTGCAAATAGCCATCAGCCCCTCACCCAGGCTGGCCAGGTACCCCAGTAGGGACCCAAAACCTGGGCTTTGGGGTTAGAACTCAGAAGGCAGACACCCTGGTTTCCTTTGCTGAGTCATTCTCTCATGCCGCAGAGGTCATCTTCCTCACACAGGCATTAGCAATACAGGCTACTTTGCCTGAGGGGAAGACAGCTGATCCATCCTATTGGAAAATACCCTGACCCACAATATAAAGTTTCTCAGGCCTATTAAGAAACTGAGAATAATAATTAGCCTCCAGGCAAAAGCAATAGCCCCACCCTATTGAAAAGCACTCTTGCCACAGCTGTAGATGATTGCCTGAGGGAAATTCAGACAAAATCTTATCAGACTGCAGACAGAAGTGATCTCTGGAGGCTTTGAATATTGGTCTGATCTAAGTAGTCAGAAACAGTTTTTGACACTGTCCTTCACTAGAGATTGAAAGACATAACAGAGCTACCTAATACATAGTGACAAACTCAAACAGGTAACCAAAATGAAGAGGCAAAGAAACAACCCTCAAATAGAAGAATAAGAGAATTCTTCAGATGAAGAGATAAATGAAACAGAGAGAAAACATTTGTCTGTTACAGAGTTCAGAATGATGATGATGATGGTAAAGATGTTCAACAGCATGAAAAAAGATGGAGTAACTATGAAAACAGAAATAAAGAATGACATAGCACCAATAAAGAATTCATTGAAAGGAATATACAGCAGATTAGGGGAAGCTGAGGATCAAATTAGTGAATTAGAAGACAGAGTTGAAATATTCAATCAGGGAACTAAAAAGAAGAAAAAAAACACAATTATAAAACAGGAGAATAGCTTGAGAGAGCTGTAAGGAAACCTGTAAAGTAACAATATTCAAATAGCAGGTGTGCCAGAAGAGGCAGAAAGGGAAAAAGAAATGGGGAACGTGTTTGAAGAAATAATGGCAGAAAATTTCCCTAACCTGGTAAAGGAAAAAATTACACAAGTCCAGGAGGCACAAAAAACCCCAAGCAAGAAGATTCCAAACAGGCTTATGCTCAGACACATAATAGTTAAAATGCCAAAAGTTACAGACAAAGAAAGAATCTTAAAGGCAATAAGAGAAAAGCAAACTGTTACCTACAGAGGAGCTCCCATAACACTGACACCTGATTTAGCATCAAAAACTCTACAGGCCAGAAGGGAATGACATGAAGTACTCAAGGTAATGGAAAACAAGGATCTGAAACCAAGATTACTACATTCAGCAAGGCTATCATTCAAAATAGATGATCAAATAAAGAGCTTCCCAGACAAAAAAAAGGCTAAAGGAGTACCTCGCCATCAAGACAGCATTACAAGAAATGCCAATGGGACTGTTATAATGAGAAGAAATAGAGAGAGAAACCTAGGCATACAGAATTAAAATGACAAAAAATAAAAACCTATCTATAATAACCTTAAGTGTAAATGGTTTAGTGTTCCAATCAAAAGAAAAAGACTAGTGAATGGACACAAAAACATGACCCAACTATATACTGTCTATAAAAGACCACCTCAGACCAAAAGACACACACAGGATGAGAGTGAAGGGATGGAAAAGAAATTTCTATGCAAATGGAAAAGAAAAGAAAGAAAAGCTGGAGTAGTAATACTTATGTCTGACAAAATAGACTTCAAAATAAAGGCCATCACAAGAGACAACAAAGATCACTACATAATACTAAATGGATCCATCCAAAAAGAGGATATAATGCTGGTAAACATATATGCACCCAATATAGGAGCACCTACACATATAAAAAATTTCTAGAGGACTTTAAGGGAGAAATAGATCATAGTAGGGGACATTAATAACCCTCTGACTTCACTGGATAGATCTTCCAGACAAAAACTTAACAAGAAAACAGTAACTCTAAAGGACTGGATCAGATGAATTTAATTGACATTTATAGAACATTTCACCCCAAAGCAGTAGAACATACATTCTTTTCAAGTCACATGGATCATTCACAAAGATAGATCATATATTAAGACACAAAACAAGTCTCTACAAGTTCAAGAATATTGAAATCATATCAAGCATCATCTCAGATCATGGTGGAATGAAATTAATAATCAACTACAATAAAAACACCCAGAAACATTCAAACACATGTAGGCTAACTAGCATTTTAGTAAACAATGAATGAATTACCAAGGAGATCAAGAAATAAATAAAAAACTTCCTGAAAACAAATGAAAATGAACACACAACAACACAAAATCTCTGAGACACAGTAAAAGCAGTCCAGAGAGGAAAGTTCATGGCACGACAGGCATACCTCAAAAAAGAATAAAAATCAACAATAAACTATTTCACCCTACAACTTAAAGAACTAGAAAATGAGCAAAAAGAAAAGCCCAGAGTAAGCAGGAGGAAGAAAATAATTAAGATTAGAGAATAAATAAATGAATAGAAACTAAAAAAACAAACAAAACAAAAATTTAAAAAATCAATGAAACCAAGAGTTGGTTCTTTGAAAGGATAAAGAAAATTGATGAACTGTTAACCAAACTCATCAAGAAACAAAGAGAGAGGACCCAAATAAATAAAATCAGAAGTGAAAGTGGAGAAGTAACAATTGACACCACAGAAATACAAAGGATTTAAGAAAATACTATCAACATCTATATGCCAACATCCTGGACAATGTGGATAAATGAACAAATTCCTAGAAAAAATACAATCTCCCAAAACTGAATCAGGAGGAATCAGAAAACCTGAATAGGTCAATAACAACTGAGGAAACTGAAACATGAATAAAAAAAACTCCCAGCAAACAAAAGCCCAGTCCTGGATGGCTTCACAGGGGAATTTTACCAAACATTCAAAGAACTAAAACCTATCATCCTCAAAATATTCCAAAAATCCAAGAGGAAATAATACTTCCAAGTTATTTTAATGAGGCCAACATTACCCTAATTTTAAAACAAGATAAAGACACTCCAAAGAAAGGGAATTACCAGCCAGTATCGCTTATGAACATAGATGCTAAAATCCTCAACAAAGTATTAGCAAATTACATCCAGCAATATATTAAAAAGATCATAAACCTTGACCAAGTGGGATTTATTCCAGGGATGCAATGCTGGTACAATATTCACAAATCAATAAATGTGGTATATAACATAAACAAACTGAAAGAAAAAAAAGTCACATGATCACATTGATAGATGAAGAAAAAGCATTGGACAAAATCCAACCCCCATTTTTGATAAAAACTCTCAGCAAAGTACGAATAGAGGGAACATATCTCAACATGATAAAGGCCATATATGACAAATCTACAGTAAACATCATACTCAATGGGCAAAAACCAAAATCATTTCTCCTAAGAACAGGAATAAGACAGGGATGTCCCCTTTTACCACTTGTATTCAATATAGTACTGCATGTCCTAGCCAGAGAAGAAAAATAAATAAAAGGCATTAAAATTGGAAAAGAGGAAGTAAAACTTACATTATTTGCAGATGACATGGTATTATACAAAGAAAATTCTAAAGACTCCACCAAAAAACTTTTAGTTTTAATAAATGAATTTGGCAATTTAGCAGGAAACAAAATCAACATCTACATTAAATGGCTTTGTTTATACACCAATAATGAATACTCAGAAAGAGAAAATAAAAAAAGCAATCCCATTTACCATTGCAACAACAAAAAATTAAAATACTTAGGAATAAACTTAACCAAGGAGGCAAATGATCTGTTATCAGAAAACTACAGGATGTTGAAAAAAGAAAGAACATATAAACAAGTGGAAGAATATACTGTATTTATGGATTGGTAGAATTAACATCATTAAAATGTCCATACTACTTGCCCTGACTGGTTTGGCTCAGTGGATAGAGTGTTTTCCTACAGACTAAAAGGTCCCTGGTTCAATTCTGGTCAAGGGCATATACCTTGGTTGCAGACACATCCCCAGTAGGATGTGTGCAGGAGGCAGATGATCATGTTTCTCTCTCATCAATGTTTCTAACTCTCTATCCCTCTCCCTTCCTCTCTGTAAAATATCAATAAAATATATTTTTTTAAAAATGTCCATACTACCCAAGGCAATCTACATATTCAATGCAATCCCTATTAAAATGCCAATGGTATATTTCACAGTTCTAGAATAAATACTCTAAAAATTTATATGGAATCAAAAAAGACTCTGAATAGCTGCAGTAATCTTGAGAAAGAACAAAGTTGGAGGATTCTCAATATCAGATTTCAAGTTAGACTACAATGCCACCATAATCAAAACTGCCTGGTACTGGCACAAGAATAGGCATATAGATTAGTGGAACAAAACAGAGACCCCAGAAATTGACCCAAGCCATTTTGCTGAATTAATATTTGACAAAGGAGGCAAGAACATGCATTGGAGTCAAGGCAGTCTCTTCAATAAATGATGTTGAGAAATTTGGACGGATGCATGCAAAAAAATAAAACTTGACCACCAACTTACACCATACACAAGAATAAACTCAAAATGGATAAAATACTTAAATGTAAGATGAGAAGCCATAAACATCCTAGAAGAAACCATAGGTATCAAAATCTCAGACATCTCTCCTAGCATTATATATATGGATATTCACCTAGAGCAAAGAAAACTAAGGAGAAAATAAACAAATGGGACTATATCAACATAAAATGCTTCTGCACAGCAAAAGAAACCATCAACAAAAGGAAAAAGGAGCCGACTGTATGGGAAAACATATTTGGCAATGATACATTTGATAAAGGGTTAATATCCAAAATATATAAGGAACTCATATAACTTGACAGAAGAAAGACAAAAAACCCAATTACAAAATAGGCAAAGGACCTAAATAGACACTTCTCCAAAGAGGACATACAGATGACCGAGAGACATACGAAAACGCTCAGTCGCTGATGATCAAAGACATGCAAATTAAAATGACATTGAGGTATCACCTCACACCTGTCAGGATGAGTACCATCAACAAATCAACAAATGACAATTGCTGGCAGGGATGGGAAGAAAAGGGAACCCTTATGCACTGCTGGTGGGATTGCAGACTGGTGCAACCATTATAGAAAACAGTATGGAGTTTCCTCAAAAAATTAAATATGGAATTTTCATATGACCTTGTGACCCCACTTCTAAGAATATATCCTAAGAAACCCCAAGCACCAATCAGAAAGAATGTATGCACCCCTACGTTCATAGCAGCAAAATTTACAATAGTTGAGATCTGGAAACAGCCCAAGTGGCCATCAGAAGATTAGTGGATAAAACAGCTGTCCTACATTCATACCATGGAATACTATGCAGCAGTTAAGATTAAGGATCTCTTTACCTTTGGGAGAGCATGGAGGGACCTGGAGGGTATCGTGCTAAATGAAATAAGTCGATCAGAGGAAGACAAGTATATAATCTCACTAATATGTGGAATCAAAGTAACAAAATGAACTGGTGAACAGTGTGGCTCCAAAGACTCAAAGCATGGAACAGAGTGTAGAATCTCAGAAGTAAGACAGGGGATGGTGAGTAAGTGGTAGGTATTCAACCAAGGACCTGATATGCATACTAGAGGACCTGTGCATGAAAATCATACACAGTTGGCTCCTCAGACATGTCCGGTGATCAGAGCCAATCTGTGGGGCAACCAGCAGGGCATTCAGGGACCCTTGCTGGCACCTGCCCTGGCCGGCCCAAGGCCACCTGCTTGCCGGCCCCACCCCACCACCAGTCACCTCCCTCTTCAGAGTGACCAGCGGGGAAATCAGTGGCCCCTGTTGGCACCTGCCTTGTCTGACCTGGGGCCTGCAGGCTGGAGGAAGCTCCTGCATTGAGCATCTGATCCCTAGTGGTCAATGTGAGTCCTAGTGACTGGTCGTCCCACTGGTCACTCTGCAGTTCAGTCAATTTACATATTAGGCTTTTTTTATATAGGCTATACATGGCCCATGGACATAAAAAATGGAGCAGTGCGGTCCTAGGGCAGCAGGCAGAGGTGGGTTGGAGGGGGTAAATGGGAAAAAAACAGACATATGTAATATTTTGATTCAACAATAAATAATTATTTTTAAAAACTTAAAAAGCAAACAAACAACAACAGCAAAGGAGCAAAGTAATTTTTCTAAGTCATATGGCAATTAAGTAGCATACCCAGGATTTAAATTATTTAGTGCCATTACATTTGTTTTAATGTGAAATAATTTATTCTATATTAATGATATAATGTACCTTATTTGGTTAAGTATTTACTCCTGGAGTGATGAATAGAATAGAATACAAGTTCTATCAGTTATTAGAAAGAAATATTCTTCAATTGAATAAAACATTTCCACTGAGTTATATGAAAATCTAAATATAGAATATCTGAAACATTAAATTCAAGATGGATATAGTTTTTCAGTGTTTTTTAGCAGCATATGCATTAAAAGTCATTGTATTATTAAATAATATTATTCAATATGAAATATTTTGTATATATATAATTTATGTATATTTTTTGAAAACATACTTATGGTTGCTATATGCTAACATTATTTAACACTGAGGAAAAAAATGAAAACCTGAAATATTTTTAGATTTTTAATGGAAATGTACAATTAATAAACTTTAGTGGCATTCAAACATGAAAAAATCTAATTCTTTTCTGTTTTTCTACTATATTTTTGATCATGCTAAATATTGTTTTGTTTTGTTTTTTGTTTTTTTAATATATTTTATTGACTTTTTTTTACAGAGAGGAAGGGTGAGAGATAGCGAGTTAGAAACATCAATGAGAAAGAAACAACAATCAGCTGCCTCCTGCACACCTCCTACTGGGGATGTGCCCACAACCAAGCTCCATGCACTTGACTGGAATCAAACCTGGGACGTTTCAGTCCACAGGCCGACGCTCTATCCTCTGAGCCAAACTAGTCAGGGCCTAAATATTGTTTATCAATAAGAATAGCAGACATTAAGACCCTTTCTAATCATTTTACAAATGCACACTCATTTAATCCTTACAATAACTAGTAAGGTAAATATCAATTCTAAATTTTGATTTTGCAGGTGAGAAAATGCAGACAAAGAAATGTTACATAACTTGCATAAATTCACATAGCTAAAAAAAAAGTATCACACCAGAAAAAACAAAAATAAAAGAAAAACAAACTAACTCAAGTCTATGCTCTTGATACTTATACTGTTACTTTCTGATATCCTATATAATAATCCTACATATTAAAGAGGTAATATGCAAATTTACCATCATGTCCTCACACAAGATGGCCATACCCATGTGGTCAAAAATGGTCACCCACATGTGGTTGTAAGGTGGCCACCACAAGATGGCAGTTGTAGGCCATCAGGCCAGCAGAATAGTGCAGTTAGGGGTGATCAGCCAGCAGTGGAGGAGAGTCAGGGGTGACCAGGCTGGTGGAGAAGTTGGTGGAGACCAGCCCTGCAGCAGAGGACAGTTAGGAGTGACCAGGCAGGCAGGGGAGGGAAGTTAAGGGTGACCAGGTTTGCAGGAGAGGGCAGTTGGAGGCAACCAGGCCTGTAGGGGAGAGCAGTTAGGGGTGACCAGGTTGATAGGGGAAGGAAGTTACAGGCAACCAGGCTTGCAGCAGAAGGCAGTTGGGGGTGACCAGGCCTGCAGGGGAGAGCAGTTGGTGGCAATCAGGCCAACAGGGGAATAATCAGGCATTGATCAGATTGGCAAGGGAGTGGTTAGAGGGTCATCAGCCTGAAAGGCAGAAGCAGTTAGGGTCAATCAGGCAGGCAGGCAGGCAGGCAGGCAAGCGGTTGGGAGCCAGCAGTCCTGGATTGTGAGAGGGATGTCCAAATGGCAGTTTAGGCATGCCTAAACTGCCAGTCAGACATGCCCCGAATGGTCCCAGATTGGAGAGGGTGCAGGCTGGGCTGAGGGACACCCCCCACCAACATCACCGCTCAAATGTCGTGCACTGGGCCTCTAGTATCTAATCTAATAAAAGAGTAATATGCAAATTGACCTCACTCCTAGACACATAAGCCACGCCCACCAGCCAATCAGAGAGGTTGTATGCAAATTAACCCAGCCAAAATGGCGGTTGACAGTCACAGAGCTCGAATAAGCAGGAGGCTTCAGTTAGGCCAGCTGGGCCTCTGCTCAAAGCAACAATATTTCAATTATAGAAGATAAATAAACCCCAGAAGCTTGATTACAGCCAGCCTCACTGGGACATTGGATCAATGACAGCTGTGGGCATCCTGAGCTGGAATAAGCGGGAGGCTTGCCCCAGTGATGGAGGAAGCTAATGTTCCGTCTGCCTAGGTCAGCTGTTGCCTCTGCTCATGGCAACAAAGTGTCAATTATAGAAGATAAACAAACCTCAGTTACCTGCTTCCTGCCTTGGGCTCAAGGTAGCACTGGGAGCCTGGATTGTCAGGGGCAACCTGACCTGGGGTCCAGTTAAAGCAACAAAGTTTCAACTTTAGAAGTTAAATAAATCCCAGCCAGCCTTGCTACAAACAGCCATCAACCCCTCACCCAGGCTGGCCAGGCATGCCAGCAGGTGGACATTCCCCGAGGGGTCCCAGACTGCCAGGGGCACAGGCCAGACTAAGGGACCCCCGAGTGCACAAATTTTTGTGTACCAGGCCCCTAGTTACAGATAATCATACAATTCTCTGCTTAGAATAATTTCATTTGGAAAATAGTTCCAAATTCAATTTTTTTTTTTCTATTCAGTGAAGATCTTTGCTCCTGAAAGATTTACTCCATTTTTGGAAAATACACACATGCACACACATCAATGCATAAAAATTTTAATTTACAAAATATTCAGCTCTGTACTCTTGAATTCATGCTTTATTTATTTATTTATTTATTTATTTATTATTGTATGTCACATAATTGTTCTGAAAAGAATAACGATTTAATTCTGATTTATTAACTAATTTGGAAAATATAGATGGATTATCTAAAAATCTATTTAAAAAGTCAAATAGTTTATATTTAGTAGATTCCTTAATGATTTTCTTGCTGTGTATTTGTAAATGATTATACACTTTTAATTAATAAATTATAGTTAATATAGTGTTTTTAAAAACAACCATCAAAATACATGTAACAGGATTGTGAAATAGTAAAATTTGAAGAGGGGGTAGTGTTATCCAATTTCACCTCCAAGAAAAAAAAGTAAAGAAATAATGAAATTGAATTAAAAATGTATAGTGATTTATTAAGAACCCTATTTTTAAAAAATATGTTTTTATTTATTTCTGAGAGGAAGGGAGATTTCAGAGAGACAGAGAAACATAAATGACAAGAGAATCATTGATGGCCTGCCTTCTGCATGCCCCCTACTGGGGATTGAGACTGCAACCTGGGCATGTGCCCTTTACTGGAATCAAACCCAGGACCCTTCAGTACATGGGACTAGGCTCTATCCACTGTGCTAGAGTGAGAACGCTATTTCTACAGATGAAATTAAAAAATATATATTTATTGTTGAGATTATTCCAGATCTCTCTTTTTATCCTCCCATTGCCTCCCTTCAACTGGCTCCTGCCTCACCCCAGGTCTTCACCACTATATTGTCTGTGTCCATAGTTCATGCATATATGCATATAAGATCTTTGGTTAATCTCTTCCCCCCGACCCCCTTCCCCTCTTTCCATTTTCATGCCTCTGATTCTATTTTATTCACCATTTTATTCTGGTCATTAGATTTCTTATTCATTTATTTTTATTTTTAGATTCAATTGTTGATAGATATGTATTTATTGTATTTTTATTACTCATACTAGAGGCCCGGTGCACAAAATCTGTGCACTGGGGCAGGGGTTCCATCAACCCAGCCTGCACTCTCAAGCAGTCTGAGACCCCTCACTCTTTACCTCCTACCTGCTTGCCACTCCTTACCACTTGGCTCACTACTCCTTAGTGCTGCCATGGAGGCAGGAGAGGCTCCTGCCACCACCACTGCACTCGCCAGCTGTGAGCCCTATCTTTCTGTGTAGTTTTCTATGGGCCAACTGCTCTCTTCCTTCTCATTTAGGGCGAGAAGCATGTGACGGCAGACCATGCTGTCGTGGAATACAGAGGGCTGCCCGGAGCTGAGGGGAGTGGCCGGGCCCACAGGATGACAGGTAGACACAAAGGACGCTATCTCACCCAATTGTGGGGCAGGCCGGCTGACCTTCATCTGCCTGACCCCACCCAGGGAGGGACCATGCAGGGTGTCCACCTCTCCATTCTTTATCCTTCTATCTGTGACACCTGTCACCCTTTCCAGGCCTCCCCCAAAGTGAGTTCTTTTCAATCCCTAAATGTAAAAGGGCACGGTGGAGGGGAGGGGGCTCCACTCCAGTTCTCCTGATTCCCAGAGACAGAACCTGGATTCAGAACAGACTGCAGCGGCCACAGCTGCAGAACGTAGATCCATTTCAAGAAAAATTGGGAATGAAGACTTTTGTATGAGTCCCTATTTCAAAAGGTGGCAGTTTATTCACATTGTGGCAAAGACACCTTCAAGAGTAACATAAGTGGGTAAAGTCAGGGCCAAACCGGGCCATTTCCTTATCCCATCTCTCTGAGGTACATGGACAGAACCAAGTCTCAGATCTTCAAAGGACACTTCTGTTTTTTTTTTAAGCCTAAAGGACAGCAGTCTGTCTCCATTCTTATTCTTTGGGATTTTTTCATCGTCGGATAAAAGGACACGTACATTGGGGAAAACCTTTTGAGATACAATATTCCAGTTGCACCCATGTGACGATGACACCACCCCTCAGAGGGAAGGAGCCAACAGCTGGGGAGCAGGGAATTCTGAAAACCAAAGCAGAGGTTCAGAACACAGAACAAGTCCTTGGTGTCCTGCTGAGAAACTTGGACTCCTTCCTCTGTCGTCAAACAACTGTCACATGCCAGGCAGTCACTCAGAAATATCTTGGCATCAGCCAACTTATGGAATTCTCCCTTCTCTCCGTTCTCCTGAGCCAGACTCCAGACATGTTGACTGTGGCATTCTCTTGGTCATTGTTTTTTCCCCCAAAAAAATGTTACAGAGTTTAAATGAATATAACATGCAAAGATGCAGCCTCCTTTGTAGGAACAGGGAAGGAAGGGGTGGTTAAGTAAGGCACGCGGAGCTGCAGCAAGCACCAGCTGTGGGAGGGCCAAGGGGGAGAGGAGGTTGGTGTTGGAGCTGAGGCCCTAGAGCCGTTGCTGGGGAAGTAGGGATCCCCACTGAGTGCCACATGCTGAGGCTGAATTAATTGGTCAAGGTGAGGCAGAGGTGGGTGGCCATATCAGCCATCTTTGGTGCTATTTACCCTTTCCCACCCCAGCTCTGTTGTAAAACCCCAGAGCCCTGGATTCCAAAGGCCCCATCCAGAGCAGAGGGCCTGGAAAGGGTGAAAGGAAGTGAGTAGGGAAGTTTGAAAGCTGATATGCCTATGGGCTGAGGGATGGCTGGAGACAGTGGTGAGAGGTAGCAGGGGAAGGGCTCTCATACACACCCTTCTGTGGGGGCCACAAGTGAAGGAAGCCAGAGGAGTAGGGTAAGGATGGGCACAATGGCCTCAGCCTCTTAGGCATCGCTGTGCGTTCTCTGCAGTGAGCATGGAGGAAAGGGCTGCTTCTGAGGAGGGGCCAGGCCAGGCCAGGTGACCATCTTGAGTTCTGGCTGAGGTGATGATCCTCACCCTGAGATGCCTTCTAACTGATGATGATGGACCCAGGCCTGACTCCCATCGTTATGGGCATTCGGGACCCAGGCCAGACTCCCGCCTCTCTGGGTGCCCAGGAACCAGGCCTAACTCCCTCACTGTTGAGCCCGGGACCCAAGCCTAACTGACTGGCTACTGCTGTGCCACAGCCACCCTGGACCCAGGCCTGACTTCCACCACTGCAGGTGCCCAGGCACAGAAAGCCCTTCTGCTGCGCTTGCAGCATCCTGCTGGTCTATTAATATGCAAATTGGTTGTTACTGTGATGCTGTTAGGATCAATTTGCATATTACCTCTTTATTATACAGATTCTTGATCTTTTTTTCTTTTTCTTCTTTCTCCTCTTCTAAAAGAATACTCTTCAACACTTTATGTAATACTGGTTTTCTGGTGATGAACTCCTTTAGCTTTTTCTTGCCTATGAAGCTCCTTATCTGAACCCTCAATTCTAAATGATAGCTTTGCTGGGTAGAGTAATCTTGGTTGTAGGTCCTTGCTATTCATCACTTTGAATATTCCCTGCCACTCTCTCTGGCCTGCATAATTTCTGTTGAGAAATCAGCTGACAGTTCAATGGGTACTTCCTTGTAAGAAAATAACTGCTTTCTTTTTCTGCTTTTGAGATTATCTATTTGTGTTTAGCCACTGGCAAATTAATTATGATGAATTTAGTGGAGTCCTCTTTGAGTTCCTCTTATTTGGGATTCTCTGTGCTTCTTGGACATGGAAGTCTATTTATTTCACTTTCCCTACTAGGGAAAGTTATCTGTTATTATTTCCTAAAATAGGTTTTAAAAATCTTATTCTCTCTCTCCTTCCTGCACCCCATATTGAAAATATTGGTACAATTGAAGTTGTCCCAGAGGTTCCTTACACTATCTTCATATTTTTGGATTTTATTCTCTTTGCTCTTCTGATTGGTTCTTTTATGCTTTCCCATTTTTCAAATTACTGGTTTGATTCTTAGAATCTTATATTCTACTATTGAATCCCTGTATGTTATTCTTTATTTTAGTCAGTGTATTCTTAATTTCTGACTCTTTTCTTTTTTTTTTTCCATTCTCACTGACATCTTGAAAGTTTCACTAAGTTCCTGAGAGGTCTTAAGAAGGTTCTTGAGTAACCTTGTAACAGTGGTTTGGAACTCTATATCCAGTAGTTTACTTTTCTCCATTTCTTCCATTTGTGACATGTTTCTTTGCCTCCCCATTTTGGCTGCTTCCCTATATTTGTTTCTATATATTGAATAGAGCTGCTACACCTCCTTTAGTCGGTAGAGTGACCTTGTGTAGTACGTATCCTATAGAGCCTAGTGGCTTAGCCTCTTCAGTCACCTAAGGTGGACACTCTAGGTATACCCCTTTGTGGGCTGTGTGCACTGTCTTTTTGTAGTTGAGACTTGACTACTGTTGGTGTGCCTAGGGGGAATTGACCTCCAGGCCAATTGACTGTGTGGACCAGCTGTGAATACAGTGTGAGAGCTGCTGTGCAGGAGACACGCCTATGGAGCAGGACCTTGCTTCAGTGGAGCTTTTTTGCTCACGGAGTCTGCCCCGTGAGTGTGTTGCTTATGGATGTGTAGAGTTGTAATCTGGTATGGTCTGACACTGACCACTGGGTACACTGGCTTTTGGATATCCAGGGAGATGAAAAGTCAGCCATTGTCTGGTGCCACCTATTAGGAGTTACAGAGAGATCTTCACATTTCTCCTATTTGTATCAGGTTTGGAAGTGCCCAGACGAGGCCCAGCTATGAAGCAAGGCAAGCTGGTGCTAGTGCCAGGACTTGGGCCTTTTATTGATAGGGTTGGGGCTCTCTGACCCAGCTGCATATTGTTTGAGAGATTTTAGCAAAGTCTGAAGAATGAGCAAGAACAGGCCATTCATATCCAAAAGCCACTCCATGTAGGTTGGGTAGGGCTTCAAATTGGATAGGGTGGGGTCTCAGGGAATCACCAGGATAGAGCAAACAGAAATGACTGCCAGTCAGCCCTGAGATCTGGGAAGTCCCAGAATAGACAATGACACCTGTGAGCACATTGGTCTGGGAGAAAGTGGTCCCCCAATTTTTGCCCCAATGCCAGACAATTAGTTCCTCCTCATATGTGTCTGTGTCTTTCAGAGCCTCATCCTGGGGCTGGAGCTCAGAGAAAGCAGGGTCCTATAAGTTCAGTTCACGTGCTGGCCCCTTAAGAAGAACAGCTAGGTCTCCAGCAGCATCCCTGTCACTGAGCCTCAATCCCCACTGGTTTTTACAGCCTATAGTTATGAGGACTTATTTTCCAAGTTGTGAAGGCTGGGATAGGCATCTGGTGTGGGGCTGGAATCCCTTACTCCTCACAGGCAGCTGCCATAGAGATGATCTCCCTCCCAATTGAAAAAGCAGCACATGTGGGTGCAGGTCCAGCCTGGTCTGAGCCTCCATCCCTCCTACCAGTCTCCAGGTGCTTTCTTTATTTCTCTAGTTGTAGGACTTCCATTCAGTTCAGGTGGTTCTGGAGGATGGTTGTTCTGTATTTTAGTTGTACTTTTGTGGTTGTGGGAGACAGTGTACCTACTCTCTACAGATTGAATTTTATAAACCAAGTTTTTTATTTTATTTTTAAAATATATCTCTTTTATTCAGATACCTATATAATTCCATTATTATTTCTTTTTTATTGTTTAAAATATAACAAATAGTAGCACATATGTCTCCTTTTTTCCCCCAATTAACCTTTGCCCAACCTCCCCTGCAAACCATGCAAATGCCCTTACCCTCCTCCCAGTGTCTTTTGTCCATTGGTTATGCTTATACGCATGCATACAAGTCCTTCAGTTAATCTCTTACCTCCTCCTACCCCTCAACCCACCCCAGCCTTTCTGCTGTAGCTTGACATCTGTTTGATGCTTCTGTGCCTCTGTATCTATTTTTGTTTATCAGTTTATAATGTTATTCATTATCCATAGATGAGTGAGGACATGTGATATTGTTCTTTCACTGACTGGCTTCTTTCACTTAGCATAATACTCTCTAGTTCCATCCATGCTATTGCAAATGGTAAAAATTCCTTCTTTTTTATAGCAGCATAGTATTCCATTGTGTAGATGTACCACAGTTTTCTAATCCACTCAACTGCTGATGGGAACTTAGTCTATTTACAAATCTTATCTATGGTAAATTTGGCTGCTATAAACATAGGGGTGCATATATCCTTTCTGATTGGTCTTTGTAGTTTCTTAGGATATATTCTTGGAAGTGGGATCACTGGGTCAAATGGGAGTTTCATTTTTAGTTTTTTTAGGAAACTCTATACTGTTCTCCACAGTGGCTGCACCAGTCTGCATTCCCACCTGCAGTGAAGAGGGGTTCCTTTTCTCTGCATCTTCTCCAGCACTTGTCATTGGTTGATTTGTTGATGATAGCCATTCTGACAGGTGTGAGGTGGTACCTCATTGTTTTTTTGATTTGCATCTCTTAGATGGTTAGTGACTTTGAGCATGTTTTCATATGTCTCTTGGCTTTCTGAATGTCCTTTTTCGAAAAGTGTCTATTTAGGTCATTTGCCTATTTTATGATTGGGTTGTTTATCTTCCTTTTGTTAAGTTGTATGAGTTCCTTGTGAATGTTGGAGATTAAACCCTTATTGGTGATAACATTGGCAAATATGTTCTCCCATGCAGTGGGCTTTCTTATTGTTTTGTTGATGGTTTCCTTTGCTGTGCAAAAGCTTTTTATTTTGATGTAGTTCCATTTGTTTATTTTCTCCTTAATTTCCATTGCCCTAGGAGCTGTATCATAAAATATACTGCAACAACAAATGTCTGCTACTTTGCTGTCTATGGGTTCTTCTAAGATTTTTATGGTTTCTCTTCTTATGTTTAAGTCTTTTATCCATTTTTAGTTTGTTTTTGTGTATGGTGTAAGTTGGTGGTCTAGTTCCAGCTTTTTGCAAGTAACTATCCAGTTTTCTCAACAACATTTATTGAAGAGACTCTCTTGACTCCATTGTATGGTCTTGCCTCCTTCATCAAATATTAATTGTGCATGATTAATAGGCTTGTATAGATGTTCTCTGTTATTTTCCACTGGTCTATATGTCCTTGTACCAGGCAGTTTTGAGAACAATGGCTTTGTAACATAGCTTGATATCTGGTATTGTGATCCATTCAACATTGTTCTTCCTTCTCAAGATTGCTGCAGCTATTCAGGGTCTTTTTTATTTCAGATGAATTTTTGGAGAATTTGTTCTAGGTCTTTGAAGTATGCCATTAGCACTTTAATGGGGATTTAATTAAATTTATAGATGGCTTTGGATATTATGGACATTTTAATGATGTTGATTCTACCAATCCAAGTACATGATATATTTTTTATTTGTTCATTTCTTCCTCTATCTTTTTTCAGCCTTCTGAAATTTTCTGAGTTCAGGTCCTTATATCCTTAGTTAACTTTATTCCTAGGTATCTTAATTTTTTTGTTGCAATGGTAAATGGGATTGCTTATTTCATTTCTCTTTCTGAGTTCATTAATGGTGTATTGAAAAGCAATAGATTTCTGGTTGTTAATTTTGTATCCTGCTACATTGCCAAATTCATTTATTAAGTCTAGTAGTTTTTGATGGAATCTTTGGGGTTTTCTACCTGCAATATCATGTCATCTGCAAATAAGGACAGTTTTACTTCTTCTTTTTCAATTTGAATGCCATTTATTTCCTCTTCTTGTCTGATCACAATGGCTAGTACTTCCAGTACTATGTTGAACAGGAGAGGTGAGAGTGGGCATCCCTGTCTCATTCCTGTTCTTAGTGGAAATGGTTTTAGTTTTTGCCCATTGAATATAATGTTGGCTGTGCATTTGTCATATATAGATTTAATTATGTTGAGGTATGATCCTTCTATTCCCACTTTGCTGAGGGTTTTTATCAAGAAAGGGTATTGGGTTTTATCAAATGCTTTTTCTGCATCAATGGATAAGATTATATGGTTTTTTACCTCTCAGTTTGTTTATATGATGTATCACATTTATTGATTTGAGGATATTGTACCATTCTTGCATCCCTGGAATAAATCCCACTTCGTCATTGTGTATGATCTTTCTAGTATATTGCTTAATTTGATTTGCTAGAATTTTGTTGAGGATTTTGGCGTCTATACTCATGAGGGATATTGGCTATAATTCTCTTTCTTTGTATGGTCTTTATCTAGTTTTGGGATTAGGGTACACTACAACATAAATAATTTATTTTTTGAAGTAGGAATACCAAACAATCCTAGTTTCTGCTTTATATTAAGTAGACTGAAGAGACATATTTCATAGAAATTTTTGTTATTGCTTTATCTGATAGCAGATAATGGGAAATTAGAGGAATATTTTACTGATGCATATAATAGCTTGTATATGAACAAGCTTGTGATTGATTATAGTATGTAAATGTGCTCATTTGACATGTCAAAGGTAATATTTTTTCTAAACACACATAATCTCATTAACCTGAGAATTTTTGGTCTCCATGACACGTTTTAAAAAATTATTCTTCAAATCTGGCCATAGTAGGGAAGTTATTTTTTTCTGATTCTGTCATTTCCAAAGTGTGCTGATTTAAATATTTTTTTAATTTATCTTTATTGTTCAGATTATTACAGTTGTTCCTCTTTTTTCCCCCATAGCTCCCCTCCTCCCAATTCCCACCCCAACCTCTGACCTTGCCCCCCCATTGTCCTCATCCATAGGTGTACAATTATTGTCCAGTCTCTTCACGCATCCCCAAAACCCTTAACTCCCGAAAATTGTCAGTCCACTCCCTTTCTATGCCTCTGATTCTATTCTATTCACCAGTTTATTCTGTTCATCAGATTTTTTATTCACTTGATTCTTAGATTCACTTGTTGATATATATTTGTTGTTCATAATTTTTACTTTCCTTTTTCTTCTTCCTCATTCTCAAAGGATACCTTTCAGCATTTCATATAATACTGGT